>PJEM01012909.1:0-44030 GCA_004023845.1 Helogale parvula
AAAAAAAAAACAAAAAAAAACAAATAAATGTTAAAAAAAATAAGTAAACATTAAAATTTTTTTTAAAAGTTGCATGTTATGATATCAATATTTCTGTATTTGTTCAGGCCGATTTTTTACTTTATATGTCATCTATTCTGGAGTATATCCTATGTGCACTTGAAAAGAATATGTATTCTGCCGTTTTAGGAAAGAATGTGTTGAATATATCTGTTAAGTCCATCTGGATCAGTGTGTCATTCAAAGTGTATCATTATTTCCTTATTAGCATTCTGTTTAAATGGCCTGTCCATTGATGTAAATGGAGTGTTAATGTACCCTACTATTATTTTATTATTATCAATTGGTTTTTTTCCATTTGGTATTAATTATTTTATATATTTGGGTGTTTTATGATGGGAGCATAAATATTTACAGTTGTTGTAGCTTTTCTTTGAATTGTCTGCTTTTTTATGATATATTGTCCTTCTCTGTCTTTTGTTACAGTCTGTGTTTGTCCAGGGGTGCCTGGGTGTCTCACTTAGTTAGGAGTCCATCTTCAGGTCAGGTCATGATCTCGTGGTTTGTGGGTTTGAGCCCCTCACTGGGCTCTGTGCTGATGGCTCAGAGCCTGGAGCCTACTTCAGATTCTGTTTCTCCTTCTGTGTACCTCCCCTGTTCATGCTCTATCTCTCAATAACGAATAAACATTTAAAAAGAATTTAAAATCTAGTTTGTCAAGGGCACCTGGGTTGCTCAGTTGGTTAAGCATTCAACTCTTGGTTTTGGCTCAGGTCATGGGTTTGAGGTCACAGTTCATGGGTTCAAGCCTCACCTCAGTCTCTGTGCTGCCAGTGCAGAGTCTGCTTGGGATTCTCTCCCTTCTCTCTCTCTCTCAAAATAAATAAATATTTTCCCTTTCATTCTCTCATGGTCTTCTGTTAAATTTCTCAAGTTCCACATCTGAGTGAAAACATGATATCTTTCAATGACTGACTTATTTCACTTAGCATAATACCCCCTAGTTCCATTCACTTTGCTGCAAATGTCAGGATTTTATTCTTTCTCATTGCCAAATAGTATTCCATTGTATATATAAACCACATCTCCTTTAGGCATTCATCAGTTGATGGAAATTTAGGCTCTTTCCATAATTTGGCTATTGTTGATATAGAGAGGGAGGGAGACAAACCATAAGAGACTCTTAAATACAGAGAACAAACTGAGGGTTGGTGGGGGGGTGGGACAGAGGAGAGGGGAATATGGGTGATGTGTATTGAGGAAGGCACTTTTTGGGATGAGCACTGGGTGTTGTGTTTAAGTGATGAATCATGGAAATTTACCCACAAAACCAAGAGCACACTCTATACACTATATGTTAGCCATCTTGAAAATAAACTATATATAAAAATAATTAAATAAATAAATAAGCTTAAAAATAAAATCATAAACTCCAGTTTGTCCATATATATATCACTACTTAGGCTTTCTCTGACACCCTTTTGTATGATAAATATTTCTTCATTCCTTCACCTCCAATCTTCAGGTGTCTTAAGCCTAAAATGAGTCTCTTGTAGGCAACATGTAGATGGGTCTTATTTTTTATCCATGCTATACATGTCTGTAATGGAGTATTTATTCCATTTACATTCAGAATAATTTTTGACAGATATGTATTTAGTGCCATTGTATTACTTGTTTTGACATTGTTTCTGGGGATTTTCTCTGGTCCTTTATTGTTTTGTCACTTTTGGTCTCTGCTTTTGACTTAAAGAGTCTCCTTTAATTATTTCTTGAAGGGATGGTTTAGTGTTCACAAACTCCTTTAGTTTTTGTTTATCTGGGAAACTCTTAATTTTGCCATTTTATTCTGAATGATAGCCTTGCTAGATAGACTTTTCTTGGCTGCAGATTTTTCCTATACAGCACTTTGAATAATATCATGTCACTCCCTTCTGCTTGCCAAGTTTCTGTTGAGAAATCTGCTGCTAGAGTTATGGGTTTTCCCTGGTATGTTACTAACATCTTTTTTCTTGCTTCTGTTAATACTTTTATCACTATATTTTTCAATTTTAATTACAATATGTCTTCATGTTTGCCTGCTTTGGTTGATTTTGATGGGAGTTTTCTATACCCCCTGGCCCTGGATGTCTCTTCTCTTCCTCAGATTAGGGAAGTTTTCAACTATTATGTCTTCAAGTAAAATTTTTGCCCCTATATCTCTCTCTTCTTCCTTTGGGAGTCATATTATATGAATATTATTAATTTTGATAGAGTCACGGAGTTTCCTGAGTCTAATCTCATATTGCATACTTCTTCTTTCTCTCTTCTGTTTTGTTTCATTTCATTACTTTCCACTACTTTGTCTTCAAGGTCACTAATTTGTACCTCTGCTTCTTCCAGCCTGCTGTTCATTGCATCAAGCCTGTTTCTAATCTCATTTATTACATTCTTCATCTCTGAATGATTATATTTTAACTCTTTTATCTCTGTTTCCCTGATGTCTTCTATTCTTTCCTGAAGCCCAGTGAGTGTTCTTATTATTTTTTTCATATACTCTTCATTAGGCATGTTATTTATATCTGTTTTGTTTAGATTTGTAGCCACGGCCTTATTTTGTTTATCCATTTGGGATAGATTCCTCCATTTTTGCATTTTGTTTAAGTATCTTCCATCTTCTCTGTATTAGAAAGGCAAGTTTTGTTTCCTGCTCCAAAAGTAATGGCTTTATGAAGAAGAGCTTGTGTAGTGCCCAGGGCCTGGCACTTCATGGAATGTCTCCAGTGTGTGCTACATGTTGTATGTTGTCGTATTTTAGCTGTTCTGTCCTGGCCACTAGTCTGCAGAGGCTCTCCTTAACTGGTCTGGGCAGTGTTTGTCCCTGACCAGAATGTGGTGAGTTTTAACTAGGTGTGCTCCAGTCTGCTTAATAATGAGACTTGACACCATTTCTCTCAGAACTGATGCTCTGAGTCTCTCTGGTCAGGAAACATGGTCTGGGCAGGGATTTGTATTGGTCCTCTAGGAGATGGGCCTTCCTCGCTGAGTCTGCAGTAAGCTTTACTAAGAACAGCATTTCCAGAAGAACACAGGGGTATGAGAATTGGTGTAAGCAAATTAGTCAACCAGTGTCTGACGTGCACTTCTTCCTAAAGGTGGCTCTGTGTTTATGCTGATGGTCAAGGGAGGGAAATTCCCACCAGGCATATTTTTCCCTAGAGAGGTATCTCTGGTAAAAGTTCTGAAAAAAATGAGTATTCTTCCTCCTGTGTGCCCCAGGCATTCTTTAAATCACTAATTCCTTGCTGTCTGACCTTAGATTGTTTGCCTGCCTTCTCTCCAGGAACAGTGCAATGCCCTCTGTGCTCTATCCCAGGTTAGCTCATTGACATTTAAAACTCCAGAATTTAAGCCTTTCTGGTTGCCATAACTCACAAAATTCAGCCCCTCTTGTTTTCTGAGCCAGTGGCTTTGGGGATCCTGCTCCTTGTGCATTCCTCTGTATGCTTGTCACATGTGCACCTTTCTCTATGACCATGGCATCCTCACCTCCTCACTCCCACCATCCATTTCTCCCCTAAAAGAAGTCTCTACACTTCCTCCTTTCTTTGATGTGGACTCTTCTCTCTCTTTTTGTCAATTTCACTCTTTTATTTTTCAGGTTGATTTCTGGGGTATTTTCGATGATTTGTTAGTTTCTTAGTTGTGTTCATGGGACAAGGCAAGCCTAGGTTCCTCCTACTTCATTGTCATCTTCCAAACTCTTCTGCTATCCTTTTTTAAAACTAATTTCTTTTTCTGATAAAAATGTGTGACATGTATGTCAAGCAAAATTTAAATTATAGTTTAAATGTATTTATGTGTCCTTTTACACTTAACATTATTATGTAAATATTTTTCGTGGTCACTGAAAATTATTGAAAAACTTTAATTTTAATGTATGAAATATCATATGGATATACTACAATTTACCTTCCCAATATCTTGTGTATGTTTAAATTGTATCCAACTTTTCATTATTATATTTAAATGTGGGATGACCTTTGTCCGCTCTCTGATTTTCTTATAATAGATGTATTTATAGTCATACTGACACTTGATTACCTAGTAAACAGTATGGGAAAGCCACTTGGTCTCTGTGAAATTGCATTCCTAGCCTGGGTATTCTTCCCATTTTGTTCTGATCTACCAAGAAAGTGGAGTATATTGAAATCATATTAAACAAGGAATGTGTTAAACAGGAATGTTTATGGGAGAGTAAAAGTGAGATATTTGAGGACTGTGGTATGGAAGAAGGAGTAGCCTTGCTTTGTGTTTCTCCAGAGGCCAGTCCCAGGACTAACAGATAGGAATCTTAAGGAGGCATATTTCAGTTCAAAGTAATAAAAGATTATTTTTATATAATGCTTACTCTGTGTCAAGTCCAGTTCTAAGAATGCTACATGTACATGTATTATGTTAAACATGATCCTGTGAATATCCTATGAGGTAGGTATTATTATTATTTTTATGTTATACAGACACTAAAACACAAATATGTTAAATAACTTGTCCAAGGTCACACAGCTAGTAAATGCTGAAGTCAGTATTCACATTCAGGCCTTGTGGCTCTAAATTACTCCATTCTACAAACTTTTATTGAGTATTTGTCATCTAGGAAACACTATGGTCAGAGCTAATAGTATAAAGATGGTTGGATTACTGATGATTGAACTCCTGACATCAAGGTACTAATAGTCAAATGGATGAGACTGTCATATAAAAAGATATGTGTACTATAATATGTTCAGCTTCATGAAAGAAGTATGTCAGAGTGCTATAAGAGTTGGTAGAGGCCCCTTTAGCCCAAAACTAAAGTTCAAGGAAAAGTTCCTGTTGAAATGTGTTCAGAAAGGATGTAAAGTTTCATCTAGACTCGGTGGAAAACTTCCATGTTATATTAGCAATTCTACCATGGGCACACGAAGAGGAGGCAGGCTTGCTTTATATGTATTGATACAAGGGTTCGACCTTCTCTAAACCAAGAAAAATCAACAATAGAACTCCTGAATTAGGAGGAGAATTGCATTTAGTCATTGATAAATTTTGTTTATATTTCACCTTCATGATTTAGATTTTAGTTGTGTATCGCCTGTACAATTATTTACTTAATATGGTTCCTTAAGTAAACTGACTTATAGTAAAATTATTAAAAATGTCAGTATCTCCATTGTCATTACAACTGGCAAGATTTCATTATTTTTTATGGCTGAGTAGTATTCCATTATATATATGTAACACATCTTCTTTATCCATTTAGTCGATAGACCCTTGGGCTCTTTCCATAGTTTGGCTCCTATAGATAATGTTGCTATAAATATGGGGGTGTATGTACCCTTTTGAATTCATATTTTAGTATTCTTTGAGAAAAATCTCATCATGCATTGCTGCTGGATCATAGGGTAGTTCTATTTTTAGCTTTTTGAGGAATCTCCATACTGTTCTCTATAGTGGCTGAGTCAGTCAGAGAAATTCCACAATTCACAAGTGGAATTTAAGAACCAAAACAAATGAGCAAAGGTGAAAAAAAAAAGAGAGAGAAGCAAACCAAGAAACAGACTCTTAATGTTAGAGAACAAACTGATGGTTACCAGAGAGGAAGTGGGTGTGTTTATTGGTTAAACATGTGATGCTTGAGGTGCATACATGCTGTGATGAGTTCCAGGTGTTGTATGGAAGTGTTGAGTCACAATAGTTTACACCTGAAACTAATATTGCCCTGTATGTTAACTGGAATTTAAAGAAAAACTTAAAAAATTGTACTATCATAAATAAAAAGTAAAGTTTACTGTCTATAAATAGAAGACAAGCATAAAAGTAAATGTATACTATTAATAAATATTTATCTATGCACCACCTAAGATAATCCTGCATACCACTATCAGTATGCATATCACATGTTGAAAAATACTGGATAAAATAACTTCTTCAGCCTCTTCCTACAACAACATTGTGTGCTAGAGTGAATACCTCTTGTCTCCAATATTTTATTTTCAGCATATTTGTTTATATTCTTTCCACCTTTTGTTCACATTGTCCTGATTACTCTAGCTGTGTGTTTCCACCATGGAAACAGGTGTAGTTGCCTATCTACCCAAGACATACTAATTAGACTTTATTCCCAGATCAAATCATTTCTTTCACCTTAGGAAGTGAATTACTACTGCTAATCTACCTGATTTACCTTTTAAATTCACTGCTAGCCTGACTTCAGAAGGCAATGTCCTGTCATTGCAGATTCATCATAGGCTGCTCCAACCATATTTGTGATAATAACTTGAAAGGAAAGGCCTACTACTATGATATAGGGCCATTTGGACAAACGAAGAGCAGAAGAAGGAAAGAATAAAGCAGTAGTACTTCAATGAGTGTGTTGGTGGGAAGGCTTTAGGAAAGTACCAAAGAGGCTACCCTTCTGGTTCTCCACGACCCGGCTTGGGAAGAAAGGGTAGACCACTTTGCTGGCATGGGCAGGAGGAGTGGAGGCCTGTCCTCATCACTGGGGGCAAGTTTTATAAGTGATTGATCTATTATAGTTGTCTTGCAAGATTCTCCAGTCTAAGGTCCAGGCTACCTCACGAAACAGGCCAAAGAACACATAGTGGAAAGTCTCAAATATCCCTGAGTAAATAAATATATTAATTACAGGCACAAGAACAGAAACTGAGAGACACCATTTAAACAACATTCCCTGAAACGACAAGCCCTGGACATTCAAAAAGCCTCCTTTAAAGAGCCATACTAACAGGCGCACAGTGCAGAAAGAGCTTTTAAAACTGATAAGAGACAGAGAGTTAGCCAAAATGATGAAATGAAATAAATTCCATGAATATATCACAGCGACAGAACTGCTCAAAACAGACACAAGCAATATAACTGATCAAGAATTTAGAACAATTATTATAAAATTAATCTCTGGGCTTGAAAAAATCATAGAAGCTGTCAGAGAAGATATTGATACAAACACTAGGAACCTTCAAAATAGCTGTGACAAGTTAAAAAAAAAGGCTATAAATGAGGTGAATAATAAGATGGAGACTGACAATGCACGGACTGAAGAAGCAGAAAGAATAGGTGAATTAGAAGACACTGTTATAGCAAAAGAAGCAGCCAAGAAAAAGAAAGATAAATTGATACAGAAGCACAAAAGGAGAATCAGAGACCTGAGGGATACAATCAAAAGGAACAATATCCGTATCATAGGAGTTCCTGAAGAGGAAGAAAGAGAAAAAGGTCCAGAAGGGGTGCTGGACCAAATTATCCACGAAACTTTCCCCAATCTGGGGAGAGGAAAACATTAAAATTCAAGAGATACTGAACTGCCCTAAGGTGTAACATAAAACAACCATCAGCATGATATATCATAGTGAAACTGGCAAAATATAAAAAGAGAATTCTCAAAGCACCTAGGGATAAAAGGGCCTTAACATAAAAAGGTAAACCATTCAGAGTGGTTACAGACCTATCTACTGAAACTTGGTAGGCCAGAAAGGAATGGCAGGAAATCTTCAATGTGATGAACAGGAATAATATGCAACCAAGAATCCTTTATCCAGCAAGTCTATCATTCAAAATAGAAGGAGAGATAAAGGCTTTTCCAAATAAACAAAAGTTGAGAGAATTCATGACCACCAAACCAGCCCTATAAGAAATCCTAAGAGGGACTCTCTGAGACAAAGGTAGCAAAGACACCAGAGACAACAATACAAGCATGAACGCTACAGAGAATACAATGAATCTAAACCCAAATTTTTCAATAATAACCCTGAATGTAAATAGACTGAATGCTCCAATCAAATGACACAGGGAAAGAGAATGGATCAAAAACCAAAATCCTTGCTGTCTACAAGAGAATCAACTTAGACTTGAAGACACCTTCAGCTTAAAAGTAAGGGGATGGAGAAATATCTACCATGCAACTGGCCGCCAAAAGTGAGCTGCAGTAGCCATACTTATATCGGACAAATTGGACTGTAAAATAAACACAGTAACAAAAGATGAAGAAAGACATTATATAATAATTACAGGGTCTTTCCATCAGGAAGAGCTAACAATTATAAATATCTATGCACGGAATTCAGGAGCTCGCAAATACAGAAAACAACTAATTACAAACAGAAGCAATCTTATTGATAAGAATGTGCTAATTGCAGGGGACTTTCATATCCAACATACAACAATGGATAGGTCAACTAGACAAAAAATCACTAAAGAAACAATGGACCTAAATGGCACACTGGAACAGATGGAATTAATAGATATATTTAGAACTCTGCCTCCTGAAGCTAGGGAATTCACTTTCTTCTCGAGTGCACATGGCACATTCTCCAAGACTGATCACATACTGGGTCATAAAACAGCTCTCCATAAATACAAAAGAATTGAAATCATACCATGCACACTTTCAGATCACAATGCTATGAAACTTGAAATCAACCACAGGAAGAAGTCTGGAAACCTCCAAATGTGGAGGTTAAAAACTACACTACTGAAGAATGATTGGGCAATCCAGACAATTAGAGAGGAAATTAAAAAATATATGGAAACAAATGAGAATGACAATACAACAATCCAAAATCTCTGGGACGCAGCAAAGGCAGTCTTAAGAGGAAAGTTCATTGCAATCCAGGACTATTTCAACAAAATAGAAAAAGCGCAAACTCAAAACTTAACAGAGCACCTAAGGAAACTAGAAAGGGAGCAGCAAGAACACCCCAAACTCAGCAAAGAAGAGAAATAATAAAGATCAGGGCAGAATTAAACAAGATAGAATCCACAAAAACAATTGAACAGATCAATGAATGCAAGAGTTGGATTTTTGAAAAAATGAACAAAATTGATAAACCTCTAGGTAGGCTCCTCAGAAAGAAAAGAGAAAACACCCAAATTGAAAAAATCATGAAAGAAAATAGATCTATTACAACAGATCCCTTGGAAATGCAAGCAACCATCAGAGATTACTATGAAAACTTATATGCCAACAAACTGGACAATCTAGAAGAAATGGACAAATTCCTAAGTGTACATGCACTACCAAAATTCAAACGAGAAGAGATAGAAAATCTGAGCAGATCATTAACCATTGAAGAGATCAATTATCAAAAATCTCCCAAGGAATAAAAGCCCAAGGCCGGGTGGATTACCAGGGGTGTTCTACCAGACATTTAAAGTAGAGTTAACACCGATCCTTCTCAAGTTATTCCAAAAAATAGAAATGGAAAGAAGACTTCCAGACTCATTCTACGAAACACATATCACTTTGATTCCTAAGCCAGGCTGAAGCCCAACAAAAAAAGAGAAATACAGTCCAATATCCTTAATGAATACGTATGCAAAAATACTCAACAAGATACTACCAAATCGAATTCAACAGCATATAAAAAGAATTATCCATTATGATCGAGTGGGATTCATTCCTGTATTACAAGACTGGTTCAATATTTGCAAATCCATCAATGTGATACATCACATTAACAAAATAAAAGAAAAAAACCATATGATCCTGTTGATAGATGCAGAAAAAGTATTTGACAAAATACAACATCTCTTCTTAATAAAAACCCTCCAGAAAGTCGGGATAGAAGGAACTTACTTAACCATCATAAAAGCCATTTATGAAAAGCCCACAGCCAATGTTATCCTCTATGAGGAAAAACTGAGAGCTTTCCCCCTGAAATCAGGGATACGACAGGGATATCCACTCTCACCACTGTTGTTTAACATAGGGCTGGAAGTCCTAGCATCAGCAATCAGACAACAAAAGGAAATAAAAGGCATCAGAATCAGGAAAGAAGAAGTCAAACTTTCCCTTTTCCCAGATGACATGATACTCTACATGGGAAACCTGATCGACTCCACCAGAACCATGTAGAGCTGATCAGTGAATTCAGTAATGTTGCAGGGTACAAAATCAATGTACAGAAATGAGTTGCATCCCTATACACCAATAATGAAGCAGCAGAAAGAGAATTCAAGAAACTGATCCCAATCACAATTGCATGAAAAATCATAAAATACCTAGGAATAAATCTAACCAATAATGGAAAAGTCCTGTATGCTGAAAACTATAGAAGACTTACGAAGGAAATTGAGAAAGACATGAAGAAATGGAAAAATATTCTGTGCTCATGGATCAGAAGAATAAACATTGTTAAAATATCATTATTACCCAAAGCAATTTACACATTCAGTGAAAACCCCATCAAGGTTGTACCAGCATTCTTCTCAAAGCTAGAACAATCTATCTCAAAATTCATATGGAACCACAAAAAAAACCACCCGAATAGCCAATGTAATATTGAAGAAGAAAACCAAAACAGGAGACATCACAATTCCAGACTTTAGCCTCTACTGCAAAGCTGTCATCATCAAGACAGTATGGAATTGGCACAAAAACAGACACATTGACCAATGGAATAGAATAGAGAGCCCAGAATTGGACCCACAAGTGTATGGCCAGTTAATCTTTGACAAAGCTGGAAAGAGTATTCAATGGGAAAAAGACAGCCTCTTCAACAGGTGGTGTTGGGAGAGCTGGACAGCAACATGTAGAAGAATGAAACTAGAACACTTTCTTACAGCATTCACAAAAATAAACTCAAAATGGATAAAGGACCTGAATGTGAGACAGGAAACCATCAAAACCCTAGAGGAGAAAGCACGAAATAGCCTCCATGACTTCAATAGCAGCAATTTCCTCGTCGACATATCCCCAGAGGCAAGGGAATCAAGGACAAAAATGAACTATTGAGACCTCATCAAGAGAAAAAGCTTCTGCAAGGCAAAGGAAATGATGAATAAAACTAATAGGCAACTGACAGTATGGGAAAAGATATTAACAAATGGAATATCAGATGAAGGGCTGGTATCCAAAATCTACAAGGAACTCACTAAACTCCATACCCAAAAAACAAATAATCCAGTGAAGAAATGGGCAGAAGACCTGAACAGACACTTCTCCAAAGAGGACATCCAGATGGCCAACAGGCACATGAAACGATACTCAGCGTCACTCATTCAGGGAAATACAAATGAAAACCACACAGAGATACCACCTCATGCCGGTCAGAATGGCTAAAATGAACAAATCAAGAGACTATAGATGCTTTCGAGGATATAGAAAAACGGGTACCCTCCTAAACTGTCGGTGGGAATGTAAACTGGTGCAGCCGCTCTGGAAAACAATGTGGAGGTTCCTCAAAAAACTATCGATAGAACTCCCCTATGACCCAGCAATAGCACTGCTAGGGACTTCCCCAAAGGATACAGAAGTGCTGATGCATAAGAGCACATGTACCCCAATGTTCATAGCGGCACTTTCCACAATAACCAAATCATGGAAAGAGC
Source organism: Helogale parvula (assembly GCA_004023845.1). NCBI lineage: Eukaryota > Metazoa > Chordata > Mammalia > Carnivora > Herpestidae > Helogale > Helogale parvula. The sequence continues at coordinate 11,365 of PJEM01012909.1, forward strand.
CTAAATGTCCATCACCTGATGAATGGATCAAGAAGATGTGGGGTGTGTGTGTGTGTGTGTGTGTGTGTATACACATACAAAGGAGTATAATTGGTAATGAGAAAGTATGAAATATGGCCTTTTGTAGCAAAGTGGTTCGACCTCAAAGGTGTCAAGCTAAACGAAATAAGTCAGGCAGAAAAGGACTGATACCATATGTTTGCACTGATAGGTCTAACAGGTGAAACCTAACAGAGGACCATAGGGAGGGGAAGGGGAAAACAGAGTTGGAGAGAGAGGACGCAACTCATGAGAGACTATTGAATACTGAGAACGAACAGACAGCTGAAGGCGGATTGGGATGGGAGAAGGGGGTGATGGTCATGGAGCGGTCACTTGTGGGGAGATGTACTGGGTGTTATATGGAAACCAATTTGACAATATACTATTATATATATATTAAAAAAAGAAAGTACAAAAGACACAATGCCCCACTTCTTTCTTTCCTCCATTTTACTTTCTGAGGGAAGTGATAAAGCTGCAATGGACATAAGGGTGAAAGACAATCTCCCATTGGTTTAGGGAATAGTGGGAAGTGGACACAACCCCTCTGTATGGGAAGTGAGAGCTGCTTGTGATATGGAAAGGTGATTAATCATGAGCCTGCCTCTTGGGACCCTGCAAACCTGGTGCCTTTCTGGATTAACTAAGTGATTAAGAAGTTCCTGTTCTCTTTATACATTTGCTTAGACAATCTTATGTATTTATTTGTTTAATATGAAAGCAATAATGCAAATCTTTTTCTTTTACAATAAATAGCATCTGTCCCTGGCTCAGGAATATAAATTTTGGGGACCAAGCCAAGGATATTATTTCTTTCTTGTGAATGAGGCTGAGGCTTCCAGTTTTTCTGGTTTGGCTTGTTGGCTAATTATATAGCATATTTACTCCTTCAGTTTATAGGTGTGGTAGCATCTAGATCCAGTGTGAAAAATCCATGCATACCCAACACCTTTCCTCCAACACACACACACACCCACACCCACTAGTCAAAGTCTTTGCTCATAAATTTATCAACAGAAGTATCACTAATCTTGTGGAAGTTAGCAGGCCTGCTAGAGTTTGCCTGGGATGGTGCTTTACCAGGAAACTTTCAAACTCTGGTGACCTGCTCATTTCCCATTGGCCATTCCTAAATTGAATTTAATAATGCCTCTGAATGTCTCATCTAACAGTTTAGTTATTAATTTTTATAAGTTGGTTTATTCATATGTACAATGATAGGCATTATGGAAAACATGGAGGCATGTTCCCAATATGTACAGCCAGAAAGGGACTCTATGGCTAGTATAGTTATATAGTATATAGCTTTACTATATATTATATTATAGTATAGCTGTCATTGCTAAGAATAATAATTATCTTTTATTAAGTGCTTTTGTAGGCTATAATCTCATCAGGGGCATCTCCAGGTTTTGTGAGGCCTGAAGTTTATATAACTTTGGGGATCCTTTTTAGGAAAATCACACTAATCCCTTCCAGAGCCTTGAAAAGGCTTCTTTCAAATGAGGGGTCATGAAGCTCCAACTTTATTAACTTCATTGCATTTTATTTTATCATTTTGACAACTCTGAGAAGTAAGTACTAACAGTATACCTTTTATTTTTTTATAATAGTTTATTGTCAAATTAGTTTCCATATAACACCCAGTGCTTCTCCCCACAAGTATACCTTTTAAAAAGATGGATGAGGAAATTGACTTATAAAGAAGTAAAGTCACTTGCCCAAGGTTGTACAGCTTATAACTTGTCATGTTTTTCTTCCACAATCTCTTTCTAGTCTTTCTCTTCTCAGCTAACTAAATTTCCTTCTCCAAAATATCCTTATCTTTTGCTGGCAGTACACTTAACACTGCCCTCTGGGATGTGTGGGGAACTTAACACTGGCTCAACAGTAGTAGAGGGGTAAAAGGTTTCCTTTTAGCTGAACCCTTAAGGGCAATGTTGTCCCCATTAGATCTGAACTATGCACTGTTTTCAGCTATACATTTGTTGTTTCATAAACAACAGTAACTTAAGAATTCAGACTTTTCTGATTATGTATTGCTTGACTTCCCTCTGGTCCTCAGACCAACTCTACCCTTAACTCTCCTCACTTTCTCCATACTTTTCCTTAGTTTCATCCTATTCTGCCCCACATTATTCTCAGCCACAGATTTCCAAACTTTATGTTGTTGCTGTTGTTGTTTTTGTTGTTGTTGTTGTTTTACTAACAGCGGAAGGATGGAGTCCTCTTACTATGGTTTTCCTTCCTTGTCTCCAGTCCTCAGACTGGAATCCACCTGAGTAGTTTGTCAGCTGGCTTTCACAAAAAAAAGGGGGGAGAAGGAGAAGCAGAAGGATGAAGAAGAGGGGAAGAGAGAAAAGGAAGAATAGCATCTTTTGGGCCCTGACACACTAGTTATCTGGATATCTTTTAGCTGTCATTCTTTAGGTTTCATGCCTAATTTAACTCTTATACTCCTAATCTGTCTCTTTATGTATAAAGGTAAGCATAAGCTGTTACTTCAAGCAAGCCATCTCCCTAAAACTTAGGATGGGATGGAAGGAGCTGAAAATACTGCAAGTCGCTATTCAGCTTATTTTTTAAGCCAGCTAATACAAAAGAGAGCCTGTGGTGCTTCCTAGAAGGAGAGGGAAACTGATCACAAAGTCTAATCCTTCGTATCTTCTCCTCCACAGCCTTTCTTATGACTTCTACAACACCAGCCCCATGATGATTATTGATGAGTCAAGAATCAAAGAATATAGAGGAAAAGTTGTGCTTTTGCCCTTAACTATGGTCAAGGGGTACACAGTTACCTGTGAGCCACCTTTGAGTCCTAATTTGAGACAAAAGCTAAGTCTAAAAGACTAAAGGGAAATATGGACTAACGTGCTGTGTTTGATAAACCAAGTATTCCTTCACTGGAGCTTTTTACAAAGATGGATGTTCTCATTTCTCCCACTAACAGCAAGGTTCTTGATACAGTACAGTGCTTAACATATTTTATTGACTAAATGGATAAGGAAGAATCTTGTGTTTATTTTCCAAGTTTCAATAATTTATGTTTTTTAAAATCTGAATTCACCATCTGAGGTTTTAGTTTTCCCCACAAATAATGTTGAGGCAGTATTACTCAAAAACAAACAAACAAACAAACAAAAAACTATGGTTTAAAATAAATTAAAGACTGTTCATAGAATGTAAACTGTTTAGCAATCTGAAAATGGATATGGCTTCTTGAAAACCTTTTCCAGATGGGATAAGGAACTGTTTATGACCTTGAAGCATACTTAACCTACACAAGGAATTGTATGGGGTACTCTTTAAAATTTTATTTCAGTTAATATGCTGATTTTCATCTGCACATCACAAAATCCGTTAATTCTTTCTATAAACAGTTCAATGTCCTTTCATGCACTTGAATGTAAGAGAATATTTTCTAGAATTATTGGAAGTAGCATTTTTTGGAGTGGTAGGAATCCTATGTTATGTAGAACACCCCAAATTTTATACATTGAGATGTTAAGCCTCCATGGGATAGAGTGATTCATTTTTAAAGAATATATGGAGAATTTTACACTTCTCTATATGGTTCCACACCAATATATCTTACCTTGTTAGCTGGGCAAATGGGGGGGGGGATATGATACAGTAATATAAGGAGGGCTTTATAACCCTTACTACAAGGATATTATTTCATTCAATAGGGATATGATTTCATTCAACAAATTCATATGCATGTTAACTTAATCTCTGTCCCTTAAGGTTCCCCATCTGTAAAATTGGGATAGTAACAAAACCTACCCATAGGTTATCAGAAGGATTTGATGACTTTATATGTGTATATACATATATAACACATATGTATATATATGTATATACACATATATATGAATATAATTCAAATAATTTTTGTGTATATAAAATATATATATGTATGTAGAGAATTGTAGCCTCCTTGCATTGCCACTCCCCAGACACTGCTTGGTTTCACTTTGCTTTTTGGCAAGATGGTGGAGAAGTAAGGAGCCCCATTACCTCCGCCCGCCTGCAATTATCAAAATGAGAAGAATTAAAAACCACAGCTTTCAGATCTCCAAGAACAGAGGTGCGCACACAGACCTCTTATTGACAACAGCCTCATGGATGCATGACTGAGTGTGAACTAGGACAGGAGACTTTGGGGGAGGAAGCACCGACCCAAAGCAGAGCTGGGAGAGAAAGTACCCACAGGCTTGGCACCGGGCCCGCAGAGAGCCATGTATCCAGAGGTGCACAGAACCATGGAGACCTGCACGCAGGGTGGCCCTGTGTCCATGGTGCACAGATCTGTGGAGAGCCTCGCCCGGGATGGCGTGCAGGGTGGCAGAGAGACCAGGGAAAGAAAAGTAGAGACTGAATCACTCATAGCATAATCTCTGGAGAGGGGAGACCTCGCCCGGGACTGAGAGGTGCTGGGTGTTGAGAGAGAAACCCATTCCCCTCAGTGGACTTGTTCTCCCTTGGGCCTGGAAGCTTGCTGACTTCAGGTGGAGCCAGGGGAAAAACTTGCTCCATAATCTTTCTACTGAATACCAGCAGGAAAGCCGCTCTCCTGCCAGAGATTTTAACTGTGGTGGCAACATCAAACAACGTGCGTGGGCTAGGACATAGAAACCTGGCGGAACTTAGAAAACTAAAACAATGTGATCAGCCTGTGGCACAAGGAGGTTGGACCCAAGAGAGTCGCTGGCAATGCATGGTCTGAGGGGGGCTTGGCGTGCCGCCATTCTTCTCCCAGAATCCACTAAGGCAGGGCCTCAGAGTGCAGCCCCTGAGACCCAACTACCTACAAGACACGCCCATCCACGCTGGAGAGATGCTGCGTTTTTGATTATTAGTTTTAATTGCTTCTTCTTTCTTTTCTTATTATTTCTACTTTTTGATTTTTTCCCTTGAATTCTCTCTTCTATTTTCCTATTTCCTTCTTTTCTCACTTTCCTCCTGGAGTCTGGGAAAAACCAATATTTATACACTGCTGTGTTTAGATCAACTATTACCATCAAGATTTTTTTTCCTTTATCTCATCCTTATCTCCCCATCCACAGGTTTTATGCTCTCAGACTGTCCTTTATCTCTGGATGTCGCTGTCTCCCTGCCTTCTTTCCCCCCCCCCCCCTTCTGGTCGTCTCTTTCCTGTTCCTTTTTTTTCTATCACCTTTTGATTTGCCTCTGTACTTGTTTTGTCAGTGCATTTGTGTGCTTGTGTTCCCTGTGTGTTTGTCTGCCTGTTTTCCTTTTCAGGGATACCTCAAGAAACAAGCCAAAGCACACATAGTGGAAAGTCCCAAATATGGCTGAATAGGGAAATAAATTAGGCAGAGGTATAACAAGAGAAACAGAGAGACACCATTAAAAGAACATCTCCTGAAATGACAGACCCTAGACAGTCAAAGAGCCTCCTTCAATAGAGAAATACTAATAGGTGCATAGTGCATAATGAGCTTTTAAAACTGACAAGAGAGAGAAAGCTAGCCAAAATAATGAAACGAAAGAACTCTCCTTCAAAGAAACTCCAGGAAGAAATCACAGCCACAGAACTGCTCAAAAACAGACACAAGCAACATAACTGAACAAGAATTTAGAAGGATTGTCATAAAATTAATCGCTGGGCTTGAAAAAACCATAGAAGCTGTCAGAGAAGATATTGATACAAAGAATAGGAACCTTCAAAATAGCAGTGACGAGTTACAGAAAGGCTATAAATGAGGTGAATAATAAAATGGAGGCTGCCACTGCATGGATTTAAGAAGCAGAGAGGAGAATAGGTGAATTAGAAGACACAGTTATAGCAAAAGAGGAAGCCAAGGAAAAGAAAGAGAAATAGATACAAGAGCATGAAAGGAAGATTAGAGACCTGAGTGATACAATCAAACAGAAAAATATTCGTATCATAGGAGTTCCTGAGAAATAAGAAAGAGAGGTCCTGAGGGGTGCTGGATCAAATTATACATGAAAATTTCCCCAATCTGGGGAAAGAGAAAGACATTGAAATTCAAGAGGCTCATAAAACTCCCCTAAGACATAACTTGAACCGACTTTCAGCATGACATACCATAGTGAAACTGGCAAAATATAAAGATAAAAAGAGAATTCTGAAAGCAGCTAAGGATAAAAGGGCCCTAACATACAAAGAGAAAGCTATTAGAATGGTTACAGACCTATATACTAAAACTTGGCAAGCCAGAAAGGAATAGCAGGAAATCTTCAATGTGATGAACAGGAAGAATATGCAACCAATAATTATTTATCCAGAGAGCCTGTCATTCAAAATAGAAGGAGAGATAAAGGTTGTCCCAAATAAACAAAAGTTGAGAGAATTCATCACCACCAAACCAGCCCTACAAGAAATCCTAAGGACTCTATGATAGAAAGGTAGCAAGGAATATAAGACACCAGAGGCATCAATACAAACATGAACCCTACAGAAAACACACTGAATCTAAACCCACGTTTTTCAATAATAACACTGAATGTAAATGGACTGAATACTCCAATCAAATGATACAGGGTAGCAGAATGGATAAAAAAACAAAATCCATCTGTTTCGTGTCTACAAGAGAATCAACTTAGACCTGAAGACACCTTCAGTTTGAAAGCAAGGGGATGGAGAAATATCTATCATGCGACTGGACACCAAAAAAAAGCTGGAGTAGCCATACTTATATGGGACAAACTGGGCTTTAAAGTAAAGGCAGTAGCAAAAGATGAAGAAGGACATTATATGATAATTACTGGGTCTTTCCATCAGGAAGAGCTAACAATTATAAACATCTATGAACTGAATTCGGGAGCACCCACATATATAAAACAACTAAGCACAAACAGAAGCAATCTTATTGATAAGAACGTGCTAATTGCAGGGGACTTTAATACTCTACCTAGAACAATGGATAGTTTAACCAGACAAAAAATCACTAAAGAAACAATGGACCTAAATGGCAAACTGGAACAGATGGAATTAATAGATATATTTAGAACTCTGCCTCCTGAAGCTAGGGAATTCACTTTCTTCTCGAGTGCACATGGCACTTTCTCCAAGATTGAACACATACTGGTCATAAAACAGCCCTCCATAAATACAAAAGAATTGAGACTGTACCATGCACACTTTCAGATCACAGTGCTATGAAACTTGAAATCAACTACAGGAAAAAATCTGGAAAACCTCCAAAAATGTGGAGGTTAAAAACTACACTACTGAAGAATGATTGGGCGATCCAGACAATTAGAGAGGAAATTTAAAAATATATGGAAACAAATGAGAATGACAATACAACAATCCAAATCTCTGGGATGCATCAAAGGCAGCCCGAACAGGAAAGTTTATTGCAATCCAGGCCTATTTCAACAAACTAGAAAAAATGCAAACTCAAAATCTAACAGAGCACCTAAGGAAACTAGAAAGGGAGCAGTAAGAGCACCCTAAACCCAGCAAAAGAATAGAAATAATAAAGATCAGGGCAGAATTAAACAAGATATAATCCACAAAAACAATTGAACAATTCAATCAAGACAAGAGTTGGTTTTTCAAAAAAATAAACAAAATTGATAAACCTCTAGCTAGGCTCCTCAGAAAGAGAGGAGAAAACACCCAAATAGAAAAAAATCATGAAAGGGGTGCCTGGGTGGCTCAGTCGGTTAAGCATCTGGCTTCAGCCCAGGTAATGATCTCACAGTTCGTGGGTTCGAGCCCCAGGTCGGGCTCTGTGCTGACAGCTAGCTCAGAGCCTGGAGCCTGCTTCAGATTATGTATGTCCCTCTCTCTCTGACCCTCCCCTGCTCACACTGTCTCTCTCTGTCTCTCAAAAATAAATAAAAAAAACATTTTAAAAAGAAAAAAGAAAAAATCATGAAAGAAAATGGATCTATTACAAATGATCCCTCAGAAATATAATCAATCATCAGAGATTACTATGAAAAATTATATGCCAACAAATTGGAAATCTAGAAGAATTGGACAAATTCCTAAATGCACATGCACTACCAAAATTCAAAAGTGAAGAGATAGAAAATCTGATCAGATCCACAACCAGTGAAGAAATCGAATCAGTTATCAAAAATCTCCCAAGGAATAAAAGCCAGATGGATTCCCAGGGGAGTTCTACCAGACATTTAAAGCAATTAACACCGATCCTTCTCAAGTTATTCCAAAAAAAATAGAAATGGAAAAAAGACTTCCGGCCTCATTCTATGAAGCACATATCACTTTGATTCCTAAACCAGACAGAGACCTAACAAAAAATAGAACTACAGGCCAATATCCTTAATGAATATGGATGGAAAAATACTCAACAAGATACTACCAAATCGAATTCAGCAGCATATAAAAAGAATTATCCATTATGATGGAGTGGGATTCATTCCTGGGTTATAAGTCTGGTTCAATATTTGCAAATCCATCAATGTGATACATCACACTAACAAAAGAAAAGAAAAAAAACCATATGATCCTCTTGATGGATGCAGAAAAAGCTTTTGACAAAATACAACATCCCTTCTTAATAAAAACCCTTGAGAAAGTCGGGATAGAAGGAACTTACTTAAACATTATAAAAGCCATTCATGAATAGCCCTCAGCTAGCTTTTTTCTAGCTTTTTTTTCCTTGTTTCTTCTCTCTTTCCTCTCCTTTAAAAGAATTGTGGTAGAGAAGAGGCACTAAAAAGCACTGAAAATAGCTAGTGGTTGTTTGTGACTTCGCAGCCTCCTTTTAAAATGAGGTAGAGAGGGACTTTCAGGCAAGGACAAAGAAATCCTGGAAATGTGGCTGTTATCCTATGGCTTCAGCTGTACAGGAATCTTTACTGATGCTTGGGCTGAAAGGCAGTCTCAAGGGGTTGAGAACTGTTCTTAGAGGTTTGGTACCTGGGAGACTAAAGGCTTTCTGTATCCACAATTCCTTCAACTTGTCCTTTCCCACCCACTCTTTCACTCTCATTTCCTTCCCTTATCTCTTGGGAGAAAATGTCCCCAGCTCCATTCTTTTTTGTTCTTAGTCTCCTCCCGTAGAAGATACTGTGACCTTGCTGTCCTACTGGTGTCATACTGTTACCATGGAGAGCAAGAAAGGTAAATATCACTTCCAGTTGGTAGCTTTCTTGCTCTTCCCTTTCCCCATTCCTCTCTTATTAGGAAGCCCCCACCCCCAACCCCTGTATCCCTTTCGTCCTCACCTGGTGAGTTAGTTTAACCAGAATAGGTAGATGACCAAGCAGTGTGATTGTAACCCTCTTCCTGGGACTGATAAGGAACTGAAATTGATTTGAGATATACCTGCTGCTGCTGCAGACTGAGAGGCAGCCAGCCAAGGGCAAGATCAGAGCTCCTAGCCCAGAGAGCTCCCTTCTCCCTTTCTGTTCTCAGCCCCACAGGTCTCCATCTCCTCCCTTTGTGGCTGCCTGTTCTGTTTAGGAACTCCACCCTCACCAAAGTCACACCTCTTCTCTGGGTCTAGCCAGGCCGGTGACAGAGTCACTCCATCCATTCAAGTTACCCAGTGAACAATTTAGGTTCTGATCCATATAAGTGCGAGATCCCCAATGGGACCTTTAAGAAACCTCGCCCGGGAGGGTTAAGCATCTGACTCTTGATCTAGGTTCAGGTCATGATCTCATGGCTCATGAGTTCAGCCTGCATTGGGCTTTGCACTGATGGTGCAGAGCCTGCTTGAAATTCTGTCTCTTCTCTCTTTCTTTCACCTGCTTGTGCTTTCTCTCTCTCAAAATAAATAAATAAACATTTAAAAAATGAAAGAAACTGCCCCCAGAAAACCTGCACCAGTAGATACTATTTTTCGCTGAAGCCTCTCCCCTGACTTGGGGGTCTAGTGGTGCCCCTATATGTTTCTATGTTTTCATCAAATGTAGGCATGTACTCCCTCCCCTGGTATTTTTTTTTGTTAGGTCCTGGCGTGTGCATTGTCATCTTGCAGCAGTAAAGGGATCCCCTTGTAGTATCTTCTCGTGGGTTCCTTCCTGTCTTGAAGGATTCCTTCTCTACCTCAATTTTGTATTTAAGTAGTATTTTGGGATTTGACTTTTTTTAACTCCTACCCTAGTCCTCTTTTTAAGGTGCATGGAGTTCAGAGATGGTTGGAAACTGGCATTGGCTAAAACTGAATTAGCAGAGGTGAGAAGGGAAACAGGATCCCCAGCCTTGGCCACTTACCCCTGGGAAACTCACCTTATTTTTAGTAAAAAAAAAAAAAAAAAAAAAAGCTTCATTGGAAGCAGGAGGAAGATTCTTTTTAGGAAATCTACTTTGCTAATCTACCAGCCACCCAAGTTTGGGGTTGTATGCATGAGAGCTTTGTTTCCCTTTTTTCAAGAGTAGCACAGCTGTGTCTGAATTCCTTTTGCTATGGCCCTCCTCTTCATTTTCTTTCCAGGAGAAGAAGAGGAGGTGGGGAGCCAAGAAAGAGAATTCAAGAGATAGTCACTCCATGTGCTGAACTGGTGGGTGTGAGAGAAACAGCTCTCTAGGGATCAGCTCAGGAGTATGAGCCTGCTGGAGGACAGCACGAGCTCTGAGCTCTGGACACTTTAGGAGTCAACAGCTAGAGACATGAGCGGTAAGTGATTGCAGGATTAGAACCTGCTCACTCCCATTTTCTGGATCTCGATTCTATCCCCTACTCCCATTTCTTTTTAGGTTTTAGCAGTGGACAGGTGGGTGGTTGGGAAATGAAAGGTACGAGCACTATATGGAATCAAATGATACTCATAGAAAACATGACTTTCCTAAGGGTTGAGCAAAGAAGGACTAGGAAATGGAAAAGGACTTTTAGGGAGGCTCAAAGGAGAAATGAGGGGGGAGAATGGATGGATAGATTTGTCTAATTTAGTCTGCTTAGGCTCAGTACTCTCATTTCTTTTTAAGGAGATTTATCTTTGACTTAACCCCTACACAGTTAAAGTTGTAGCCAGAAAGAACAGGGTTCAGAAGGCCAACGTTCCCAAGTAACCCCCTAAGCAGCAGTGGGCCTAGAGATGCTTGAAAACGGAAAGAAGAGCAGGCAGGAGGTTGTTTCCAGCTGAGGCTACTGGGGACACTGAGCTGCAAAGCCCTGGAGGCAGCCTTTAGGAGCTGCTTTGGGCATGCTGGCTCTTTAAGGAGAGGCTGAGCTTGGTTAGAGGAGGAGCTGAGGCCATAACCAGGCTCTTTAAGATGTAGCCAAGGGAGGGGTGCCTGGGTGGCTCAGTGGGTTAAGTGTCCCACGTCAGGATAGGATCTCACAGTTTGTGAGTTGGAGCCCTGCGTCAGGCTCTGTGCTGACAGCTTGGAGCCTGGAGCCTGCTTTGGATTCTGTGTCTCCCTCTCTCTCTCTGCCCCTACCTTTCTCATGCATTCTCTCTCTCTCCCTCTCTCTCTCTCCCTCTCTCCCTCTCTCTCTCTCTCTCTCTCTCTCTCTCTCTCTCTCTCTCTCTCTCTCAAATATAAAATAAAACAAAGAAAAAAAGAGGTGGCCAAGGGAGTTGGCTCATCTGTGTAGGTGGAAGTTTGGGCTAAATTGCTGAGGTTGCTGTAGCAAATGGTTACTTGGAAGAACTGTCTTTTGTGGGCTTTTTCTTTAATTCTAAGAATGTGAGGAAATAGAAATAGAAAAATATATAAAATTTATTCTTTGGAAAAAATAAATCCAAACAGATGGTAGGGGAACAATTCCTTATTTCCTTTGGTATTTTCTTTATTGTAAAGAAAAACATTTATTAAGCACCTGCCTAATGTCTTTCAGTGTGATAATAACTGGACAAAAAGAATAATCCCAAAGTTTGAATTAGATACTGATACAGACTGTGATGGTTTAGAGTAACAGACAGATCTGATTTGAAACCCAATCAGATTTACTTACTGATTTACTTACTAGATTCATGAGCCTTGGGCATTGCTTTTATCCTCTAGAGAATGTGGATTGATAATCTTATCTCAAAATATATTGAGTAGATTAAATACCATAGTGTATGTGGCAGAGGCTACATGTGTATCTTACTACATTTTCCTACTCAGTTTGAGACTCTTTCTTTGGATTGCTCCTGATATTATTAGTGTTTTGCTATTTTGTAAAATTCCTTGCAGATGGGGTGAAAGAAGACCGCAGAAGAATGAATTAGCTTGCCCTATGGCTAGAACAATAGTTTTATTTGCTTATCATTTAACATTGTTCCCACTGGACTTTAGCACCTCTAGGAGAAAGGGCCACTAGCTTGCTCACCGTCATTCTTTGGGCAACTTAACCAGGATAATATAACAAACAGGACTTTTGGACAACAGAAACCAGTGACTCATAAATTACCTCATCCCATTCTTCAGAATTTGTAGGGGAAATCCTTGTATAAGAGGGTTGGTTGTTAATCTTTGGTGACTGTTGGGGACACAGAGAATGGGCTGGGAACATTTTCTTCTGGCTAGCTTTGAGGACAGAGAGCAGAAAACAGGAAGGACAAAAGTAAAAGTGACATGTACATCTAGGTTATCCTCAAGACCTAGGTGGTTAATGGCTCTACTTCCAGAGCTCTGGGGAGCTCTTACATTGGAAAGAAAATTGGGGGGAAATATTCCTCTCTCCAGATTGTGTGTCTGGTGTTGAGAAAAATCAACCATTTAACCTTTATCATTCTGTCAGGGGTATCATTATTATTTGATACATTTATATATTCACCCTGCCTTGAGTCAGTTGTAGTTTATTACTTCACTTAAATTGATGAGTAATGAGAAGATTGCCTTTAGTTATATAATTCATTCGCAAATGTGTGTTGGCATACTATGTGTCAGGCACTGAAACAATTGTTAAAAACTCATCTTTTATTCCTTATGAAACGTATTAATGTCAAGTTTTAACTGTCTTCAGTGTCTTTTCTTTGCCTGTCCCCGCCCATTCATTTTAGTCCTTGACCCTTACATCAAGCCTTCCTTATCTCCTCAGCAATTCCTTAGACATTGTTCATTACTGTCTATTCTGCTCAGTTGATACTTACCATAAATGAACTTAGAATGTACTTATATTCATTACTTTTCCTTAAAACAATAGTTATATTATTCATTTAATTATTAACCCCAATTTAAATGCCATTTATATGAAACTTTCCTTTATCCTTGCATATAGAAATAAACTCTTGAGTTTCCATAGCATTTTTGACCTGCATTATCTGAAATCTACACTATTCTCTTCCTTGTATTATGTTCACTTATGTACATGTCTAACCCCTAACCCCTTTTCAGACAAAAAGGGACATGTACTATGATTGTATCTTCAAAATACTTACCTAATTACTTTTCCCATGTAAACATTTGGTACATATTTTATAGATGATCTTCTAAGATTCAGCTCCAAAAACTCATATTTTATCAGGGAAGGAAGTCTTGATTGGGATTTTTTGTCTAGATGACCATCTACTACATTTGCCATCTTATTACTAAGTAGAGTGTGAATGAGTAACTGTCATATTGGGCTCATTTGTTTATTCATAGAAAGTGTGAGAACTTGTTTGATTTACTTTCTGATTCTCACATAATAATGTTTTCAATTTCGATTTTATGTCTGAAGTTGGGTTTCCGATGCACATATTATTCCCAACTCAGCTTTATCATCTATTCTTAGCTTCCTCACCTTTAAAATGGTATGGTAATTTGTGATTATAAATAGTATAAGTATGACTTCAATTTGTATTTCCCTGATGATGAGAGACGCTGAGCATCGTTTCATGTCTGTTGGCCATTTGGATGTCATCTTTGGAAAAGTTTCTTTTCATGTCTTCTGCCCACTTCTTCACTGGATTATTTGTTTTTGGGTGTGAAGTTTGGTGGATTCCTTATAGATTTTGTATACTAACCCTTTTTCTGATATGTCATTTGCAAGTATCTTCTCCCATTATGTCAGTTGCCTATTAGTTTTGTTGATTGTTTTCTTTGCAGTATAGAAGCTTTTTATCTTGATGAGGTCCCAATAGTTCATTTTTGCTTTTAATTCACTTCACTTTGGAGATGTGTCGAGTAAGAAATTGCTGCAGCTGAGGTCAAAGAGGTTTCTTGCTTTTCCTCTAGAGTTTTGGTGGTTTCCTGTCTCACATTCAGGTCCTTCATCCATTTTGAGTTTATTTTTGTGTATGGTGTAAGAAAGTGGTCTGGAAAACAGTGTGGAGGTTCCTCAAAAAAGTAACAATACAACTACCCTATGACCCAGCAATAACACAGAGGAATTTACCCAAGGGATACAGTAGTGCTGATTCACAGGGACACATGTACCCCAATGTTTATAGCTGCACTTTCAACAATAGCTCAATCATGGAAAGAACTTAAATGTCCATCAACTGATGAATTGATCAAGAAGATGTGGTTTATATATATAACAGAATACTACCTGGCAATGAGAAAGAATGAAATCTGGCCATTTGTAGCAATGTGGATGGGACTGGAAGTATTATGCTAAGTGAAATATGTCAGGCAGAGAAAGACAGATAACATATGTTTTCACTCATATGTGGATCATGAGAAACTTAACAGAAACCCATGAGGGAGGAGAAAGTGGAAAAACCTTACAGAGAGAGAGAGGGAGGCAAACCATAAAAGACCCTTAAATACTGAGAACAAACTGAAGGTTGATGGGGGTGGGGGAGAGGGGAAAGTGGATGTTGGGCATTGAGGAGGGTATTTGTTGGGATGAACACTGGGTATCGTATGGAAAGCAATTTGACAGTAAACTATATTATGTAAATAAATAAATAAATAAATGGTGTAAGTGAAACATTCGACCCAGTACTTGACTTCTAATACATATTTCATAAGTGGAGACTGTCATCATTTTTGTTATTTTAAGTAATTTATTTTATTTAAATGTTCCTTTTGTGTTTGGAGAAGAAGAAGGTAGAGTAGTAGGACAAGATGCTGGTTTTAAATGTCTGTAACATGCTAGATGCTTTATATAATAAACTAAAGGAGATTATCTTGTATGTTGACCAAATATGTAAGGTGGGCAACGTAAACTCTAGGATTATTAAACATTTTAAATTAAGAAGATATAACCTAACTCTATAGCCAAACCCAAGTGTTTAATACCAATCCAGGTATCAAATCACTAGCATTTTTACTATTGTGTTGTAACCTCAAATATCTATTCTAAAATAGAATTTGTCATTACTCCTACTCTCTTTCCCCATCTCTCATTCCAAACTTCTCCTTTTCACTTCCCTGGTCATGCAACTTACCACCATCATAACTTTAATAAGGTTATTTAAACTCTGCACTGGAGTTTTATCATTCATGAATTGAGGTTACTAATATAAAACTACCTCATAAGGTTGCAGCAGGGAATAAAAGTCTTATATTTGTGAAGCACTTAAAATAACTGGCAATGTAGTCAACAGTGGGAGAAATATGGTTGTTGTGGTTCCCATACTCCATGCTCAAAATGCTGGCATCAACTTTTCCGTCTTCCTCAGTTTCTTTATCTATTTAGTTGGCAAGGGCTGCTATTTTTTCCCCTTTGTATATAGGATCAATTCCTTCCTTTTTATTCTGTATCCACCTTAATTTAGTCCAGAGGTACAAACAATTAGCTTACAGAGCAAGAACAGCTCTCACACATTTTGTTTTCCCTAAATAGGTAAAACTTTTATTTAAAAAGTATTTAAAATTGGTAATGCACTCCACATTGCTCAAACTCAAAATACACAAAAGGATATACAGTATTGAGTCTCCCTATTAGTCCTGTCCCATAGGCACTCATTTTATCTCATTGAGGCAACTCTAAAGTTATCCGTTTATTAGAAATCCTTCTACAAACATTTTATGCATATCAAAAAAAGAGTAAATGTATATATTTTTTCTTCCCCTTTCCTTTTATACACAGTTAGGAAGACACTCTGCCTATTGCTTTGTTTACTTGAAAATATACTTTGGACACTAGGTGTTATATGGAAACCAACTTGACAATAAATTATAATCAAAAAAGAAAATATACTTTGGAGACCTTTCTATGTTTGACGTAAAGAAATCCTTTTGTGTGACTGCATAGTTTTTCACTACAGTTGACCCTTGAACAACACAGATTTAAACTGTGTGGGTCCACTTATACATGGACCTTTTTGGATAAATACAGTACAGTACTGAAAATGTATTTTCTCCTTCTTATGATTTTCTTAATACCATTTTACTCCAGCTTTATTGTAATGTTACAGTATATAATATCTATAACATACAAAATATGTGTTAATCAACTGTTTATACTATTGGTAAGGCTTCTGGTCAACAGTAGGCTCTTAGTAGTGATGTTTTTTGGAGTCAAAAGTTATATGTGGATTTTTGTCTACGCAGGGGTCAGTTCCCCTAACTACCTTATGGTTCAAAGGTCAACTGTACATGGATGAACCCTAATTTATTAAGCCACCTTCTACTGAGTGGCATTTGATATATTTTCCAACTTTTGAGGTGTTTGTAAGAACAATTAAAAATACTTTATAAGTATCTATATTAGTCTGCTAGGGCTACAGTAACAAAATACCATAGATTAAGTAGCTTAAACACAAGAAACTTATTTTTATGCAATTCCGGAGGCTGGAAGTTTGAGATCTGGGTGCTAGCATGACCAGGTTTTATTTTCTGGCTTGCAGAAGGCTGTTTTTGCCTTGTATGTTCATATAACCGCTTCTTTGTGCTCCTGGAGAAAAAGAGTGAGTTTTCTAGTGTCTCTTCTTATAAGGACACTAATCCCATTGGATGAAGGCCCTACACTTATGACATAATTTAATCTTAATTTCTTCCATAAAATCCCTATCTTCAAATACAGTCACATTGCAGGTTAGGGCTTCCACATATGAATTCATGGGTAGGGGATACAATTCAGTCTATAGCAACAGTATGTCAGTATTCCCAGACCCATATGTTAGGAAAATGAATGATTGCCAATATTTCAAAATCATATTTTAATTAAAACTTAGAATCCCAGCTTTTCTTGAATACTCATAATATACTGGACCAGTATTTCCTCTTGTCAACAATTGCATGGAGCTGTTCCTCCTTTCCTCCCCATCTGGCCAAGGTGACCTTAACCTGCCCAGCCCCTGTTGGTACTAAGTTTGTGAAATTTATGTAAGCTCTTACCATGAAACAAATAGAATATTCCAATAGCTTCTAGATCTACCTCTATTCTTTCTGCCTTCTATATTCTGTAGACCGCTGCCAGGATAGCTTCCTTAAAACACATTTTTAAAATTATGCTATTGTCCTTCACTTTACAATCACTTACTGGTACCTACAAAGTTCTATGCATGATGCTAGAAATTGAGATTACAGTGGTGAATAATTAAGATGGAACGCTTGTCTTCAATGAATGTATAGTCTACTTAATCTTACTCTCACTGGGTTTCCTTTCTGTCTCTTGACTCATTCTAGATCCTCAAGGCCCACCTCAGCACAGGTCATTTCTTAGGATTTTTTCCTGACTATTCCACTTTTAACTATCTCCTCTTCTAATTAGTGCTCATAGCCCCAAAACATAATCCAGCACTGCAGCATCTATTATCTTCTGGTGTTTGGTTGTTATTTTTTTATTCTTACTTTTATCTCAGCACACAGACCTGGAATCTGAAATCTCTCTATTTTATTTTCTGAAGTAAGAACAGCATGCTCTATATAGAAGGAGCACCCATTGATCAGCTTTTACTAATTTTTCTCTCATGCTAGTGTAGACACCATGTTATAAGATCTCCCAACATTTTCGGAAAAGCAAGAAATGGAATTAAAAAAAAGAAATCTTGTTTTGATTTTAATTTTTAACATCACTGTGATAATAAGCCAACATCTACTGTGAATTGCCAATTTTCTCTATCTGACCTAGGCTACAAATTTCCTGAGCGTAGAGACCAGGTAGGGACCAGGTAGAAATCTGCCATTACTGCTTTTCCCTCTCATACGTACACAGATTGTCTATTAGGATATTTAGTAGGTTCTCTTTAAGGACTTGAGCATTATCAGCAAGTTCCTCCTTAAGTTGATTATAATCTCGAATAATAACCTAACATTTCTGCTTTTTCCAAATTCTTAACATGTGCCTTTAAAAACAATTATCACGACAGCCTTCCTCTCTAATTCCTTCTTTCCCAAATGTAACCAGGAAAATTTCTTGACCTAGCTCTTTTTTTATTTAAAAATTGATCCTTTATTTTTCTTGAGCATCTTTCTTTCCTTTTTTTATTTGTTTTTTTCCCCCGCATTTCTCTTCCATTTTATTTCCCTTAAATACAAATTCACAAACAAGGTGCAGTATTCTCAGAAAGATCTTTACAATGCTGTGCATATATTTAACTTTTAATTATTTGGGACTGATTATTCTAGCTTTTTTGTCTTTTTCTGTGCTGCCAATGATCTGGTTGTGTCATCTTAAATTAGAATGGGAATGTATGATATGAATATATTTATTTTCTTGTTTTTTTTAACTAGTTCTGATAAACATACACATGTAGTTCCTCTAGTTTTATGTAGTTATACTCTAGAATCAGTATGTAGCCTTAAAAATAATAATAATAGGGGGTGCTTGTGTGGCTCAGTTGGTTAAACATCTGACTTCGGCTCAGGTCATGATCACATGGTTCGTGAGTTTGAGCCCCATATCAGGCTGTGTGCTGAAAGCTTGCAAACTGGATCCTGCTTCAGATTCTGTGTCTCCCTCACTCTCTGTCCCTCCCCCATTCTTGCTCCATCTCTCTCTGTCTTTCAAAATATGAATAAAGGTTAAAAAATAATAATAGATCCAGTAGGTGCTCTTTTAGACTTTGAATTTGCGCTTTTTCTAGTTTATTGAAATAGGCTTGGATTGCAATATACTTTCCTCTTAGGACTGCCTTTGCTGCATCACAGAGATTATGGATTGTTTTATTTTCATTTTGATTAGTTTCCATATATTTTTGAATTTCTTCTCTAATTGCCTGATTAGCCCAATCATTCTTTAGTAGGGTGGTATTTAACCTCCACATTTCTGGAGGGTTTCCAGACTTTTTCTTGTGGTTCATTTCAAGTTTCATAGCATTGTGATCTGAAAGTGTGCATGGTATGATCTCTGTTCATTTATACTTATGGAGGGCTGCTTTATGCCCCAATATGTGACCTATCTTGGAGAATGTGCCATATGCACTCGAGAAGAAGGTGAATTTACTAACTTCAGGATGCACAGTTCTAAATATATCTATCAATCCCATCTGTTCCAATGTGTCGTTCAGGTCCATTGCTTCTTTAGTGATTTTCTGTCTGGTTGATCTATCCACTGCTGTCAGTGGAGTATTAAAGTCCCCTGCAATTAACACATTCTTATCTTGACCTTAACCGCAGGAATTTCCTACTCGATGCATCCCCAGAGGCAAAGGAAATAAAAGCAAAACTGAACTCTTGGGAACTCATCAAGATAAAAAGCTTCTGCACTGCAAAGGAAACAATCACAAAAACTAATAGGCAACTGACAGAATGGGAAAAGATAGTTGCAAATGACATATCAGATAAAGGGATAGTATCCGAAATCTACAAGGAACTCACCAAATTCCACACCCACAAAACAAATAACCCAGTGAAGAAATGGGCAGAAGACATGAACAGACACTTCTCCAAAGAAGACATCCAGATGGCCTACAGGCACATGAAACAATGCTCAACATCACTCATCATCAGGGAAACACAAATGAAAACCACACTGAGATACCACCTCACTCCAGTCAGAGTGGCTAAAATGAACAACTCAAGAGACTATAGATGCTGGTGAGAATGTAGAGAAGAGGGAACACTCCTACTGTTGGTGGCAATGTAAACTGTTACAGCCTCTCTGGAAAACAGTGTGGAGGTTCCTCAAAAAACTATCCATAGAACTCCCTTATGACTCAGCAACAGCACTGCTAGGGATTTACCCAAGGGATACAGAAGTGCTGCATGCATAGGGACACATGTACCCCAATGTTCATAGCTACACTGTCAACAATAGCGAAAACATGGAAAGAGCCTAAATGTCCATCACCTGATGAATGGATCAAGAAGATGTGGTATATATATACAACGGAGTATTACATGGCAATGAGAAAGAATGAAATCTGGCCATTTGTAGCAAAGTGTATGGACCTCGAGGGTGTCATGCTAAGTGAAATAAGTCAGGCGGAGAAGGACAGATACCATATGTTTGCACTCATAGGTCTAACAGGAGAACAGAAGAAACCTAATGGAGGACCAGGGGGAGGGGAAGAGGGAAAGACAGTTGGGGAGAGGGACACAAAACTTGAGAGACTATTGAATACTGAAAACGAACTGACGGTTGAAGGGGAAGGGGAAGGGGGGAAAGAGGTGGTGGTGATGGAGGAGGGCACTTGTGGGGAAGAGCACTGGGTGTTGTATGGAAACCATTTTGACAGTAAACTAAAATAGGAATAGAATCAATATGTAGTCTTGAAAAATAATACCCAATATGTAGCCTTGATGATTATGGCTTTCTTTATTAAGCTTACCTCTTGGGGTCCTACAAATTGAGATGGCCCAAGACTCTTCTAGAACTTCTTGACTAAGTACTTCTGAGCCCAGGCAGTGAGTGGAAAGTCCATTGAAGAGATAAAGTCTCTACTGTTAGGCATCTGTTATACTAACCATGGACAAGGACCACTATATTATTGTACATACTTCTTGGTTGCTGCAGTGAGTGGCACATGTTTAAATTGTTGAAGAGACTGTTACATGAAATAATGGTGTCATTCAATGAATTGAATGAGATTTTATATGATGTTGTAGAGAAATGAGCTTATACTACTGTGGCTCTTTGTCCTTTTCCTAAACTGATGCCTCAGTGCCATGCTGAAGTTCTGTATTCTTAGAGAATCTTAGAGGTTTTGTCTTATGGTTAACATCATGATTGATGGGTAATCCTCATTGCAATTGTTTAATAGTTGAGCTCACTGCTAAGGTATAAAATCACCTCCATTATTATGATCTTCAAATCATCAAACTATTACGAAGTACAGGAGAGTAGTAAGTACTTTAAGTGGAAAAATAAATTTTGGTATCAGACCTCATCACTGGGTTCGAATCCCAGTAATTTGCCAGCTATGTGACCATGGAGTTAATCTTTCTGGGCCTCTATTTCATCATGTGTATGATGGAATCAATAATAGCGCATGCCCCACAGGAACTGTGAGTATGAAATATGTCTTTTTATAAATGCCATAAGAATGAAATAATATGATATTTGGGATTTGCCTAAAAATTCCCACTGAGGTGGGGGGAGTCTGTTTGGGGTACAGACGAAACACGAATTTTCATGAGCTGAATTGTGAAGCTGGTAATAGGCACATGGAGGATCGTCTTTACTTTTGTATGCATTTGAAATAATACATAATAAATAAAAGTTTTTTTTAATGCTGTGGAAGTGACACTCAAGTTTACCTAATGGTTTGTAGAAAACTTGTTTTTCTTGACTTCAATTACATAGATTAATCAGAAATTTGGAAACATATTATAGACCTTATTTCTATGTCCCTATCATAGAACCATGTATCATACAATGTTATAACTGGAAAAGAACAGAAAAGGGCTAAGTAGTTTACTCAAAGTGACACTGCTAGATAACAGTGGAGCCTGGACTAGAACCCAGGTTTCCAGCTCCTAGTTAAAAGGTTTTCGCATTTTTTCACACTGTCTTGTTTAATTATAGCACCTTTATTGCATGTAAAGTTAATTATTATTTGAAAATTTATCTTGGGGCACCTGAGTGCTCAGTCTGTTGAACATTCAACTTTGGTTCAATTCATGATCTCACGGTTTGTGGGATCAAGCCCCACGTCAGACTCTGGAGCTGTTTCAGAATCTGTGATCTGTGTCTCCCTTTCCCTCTGCCCCTCCCCTGCTCATTCTCTCTCTCTCTCTCTCTCTCTCTCTCTCTCTCTCTCTCTCTCTCTCTCTCAAAAATAAACAAACATTTAAAATTTTAAAAAAAGTTATCTTTTGGTGGGGGTGCCAGACAAGGGGACGAGTTCTAAATCTCAGAGGTCATATTCATATACTACACTTCCAAAGTCACAGTGAGCTACCTGCTAGATGCCACATTGAGGGTTCTTTGACTTTGGGTTTTCCAGTGGATCCTGTGGTGATAGGTGTGACTCTGTCTGGGGGACATGAAGATCTTGCAATCTCCTTCTATTTTTTAAATATTTATTTATTTGCTTATTTTGAGAGATAAAGAGAGCACAATTTAGGGAGGAGCAGAGAGAAAATCCCAAGTGGGCTTGGAACCTGACTTGGGGATGATCTCATGAACCATGGAAATATGACCTGAGCCTAGTGGGATGCTTAACCGACTGAGCCACCCAGGCACCCCACAATCTCCTTCTATCAGGTATTTTTTCCCAGAAACCAGAAGCAGGAGGATTCCACTGGCTCTCAGATCAAACAGAGTCATAGTTTTATTATAGCTCTAGACTGCTATGGTTCAAATCTCAGTTCTGCTATTTACTAACTGGGTGATTTGGGGATAAGCTACTTAATCTCTCTGTGTTTCAATTTCCTCATTTTAAAAATGAAATAGTGTGCCCATTCAGAATTATTAATATTAAGGGAGTTCTATGGATAGTTTTTTGAGGAACCTCCACACTGTTTTCCAGAGCTGCTGCAACAGTTTAAATTGCCACCAACAGTGTAGGAGGGTACCCCTCTCTCCACACCCTCGCCAGCATCTATAGTCTCTTGATTTGTCCATTTTAGCCACTCTGACTGGCGTGAGGTAGTATCTGTGTGGTTTTGCTTTCTGTTTCCCTGATCATGAGTGATGTTGAGCATCGTTTCATGTGCCTGTAGGCCATCTGGATGTCTTCTTTGGAGAAGTGTCTGTTCATGTCTTCTGCCCATTTCTTCTCTGGGTTATTTGTTTTGTGGGTGTGGAGTTTGGTGAG
This sequence comes from Helogale parvula, assembly GCA_004023845.1. Classification (NCBI taxonomy): domain Eukaryota; kingdom Metazoa; phylum Chordata; class Mammalia; order Carnivora; family Herpestidae; genus Helogale; species Helogale parvula. The sequence continues at coordinate 34,330 of PJEM01012909.1, forward strand.
TTCCTTGTAGATTTGGGATACTAGCCCTTTATCTGATAGGTCATTTGCAACCATCTTTTCCCATTCTGTCAGTTGCCTATTAGTTTTTGTGATTGTTTCCTTTGCAGTGCAGAAGCTTTTTATCTTGATGGGGTCCCAAGCATTCAGTTTTGCTTTCATTTCCCTTGCCTTATGACCCAGCAATAGCATTGCTAAGGAATTACCCAAGGGATACAGAAATGCTGATGCATAGGGGCACATGTACCCCAATGTTCATATCAGCAATGTAAACAATAGCCAAAACATGGAAAGAGCCTAAATGTCCATTACCTGATGAGTGGATCAGGAAGACGTGGTATATATACACAATGGAGTATTACATGGCAATGAGAAAGAATGAAATATGGCCATTTGTAGGAAAGTGGATGGACCTGAGGGTGTCATGCTAAGCGAAATAAGTCAGGCAGAGAAGGACAGATACCATATGTTTGCACTCATAGGTCTAACAGTAGAACAGGAGAAACCTAATGGAGGACCAGGGGGAGGGGAAGAGGGAAAGAGTGTTGGGAAGAGAGAAGGATGCAAAACTTGAGAGACTATTGAATGCTGAAAATGAACTGAAGGTTGAAGGGGAAGGGGGAGGGGAGAAAAGAGGTGGTGGTGATGGAGGAGGGCACTTGTGGGGAAGAGTACTGGGTGTTGTATGGAAACCGATTTGACAATAAACCATTAAAAAAAGAATTATGAAGATTAAATGAATTAATACAATTATTTGTTCTTTTAACAGAATAGTTTCAGGTATATAGTAAGTGCTCAGTAAATGTTGACAATTATTGTTCTTTGATCACCATTCTAGTTTTAATGTCATGCTGCAAAAGTGCCTGAAGTTTTTCACAGAGGCACATCTCAAAAGTACTTTCTATTCCCTGGAAGATATACAATTAAACTGTCTGAAAATATATGTGCATTCTAGGTGTTCTTTAATTATCTTTTTCTAATATTGAACACACAAGTAATACTTTTTAAAAACTGCTTATAATATCAAAACTCTAAAATACTAACTTTCATTTTTGAATAATTACAGCATTTCTTACAGTTCAGAGGCTGAAAATGAGTGATATCTACTCAAGATCTTCCAAAATGATTGGTTTGTTGTCCTTAAACTTGTTCTTCTTTCAGAAATTTTTTTAAGAAGGTGCTTACCAGGTTAATGGAAAATAGTGAGGAACACTGCAATTTGAGTGAGAGGATAAGAATTCCAGCTTTGATTCCATTACTTCTAAGCTATGTGACCTTGGGCCTCCAAATATATTATCTGTGAAATTGGAATGATATACAAAATCTATGTCCTTACTGTAAATCTATGTAGATACACATGAGGAACTATTATTTGTGTTGTACAAGTGCTCTATCTTGTTAAGACACAAGGTACCTTCTTAAGTCTGTTTTAGGGCCCACAGTGCTTTGCTTGATTTTGAAGTTGTAGGCCACAATGACTCTTCCTTGGTTTCCACCTTAAAGGTTTAACTGCACACTTTATCCCTATGTATTTTTTTTCTCCTCTCCTTGTTTACCCAAGAGTAAGATGTGGTATAGTAGCCAGCCACCTTCTGTACCTTAAAATAACTGTTCATGTTCATGAAACAAACAGATCACTATGGAAAATGCCACTTTGGTAAAACAACAACAACAACAATCTGGAAACATGACAAAAGTAATATAATCATATCATATTTCTATGGTCATAGTCCCTGGAACATGGTTTGTGATGTTCTTCTGCATATATGAGAAACTGACCTGCTATGGATGAGGCTCAATCCTCCCTACCTCCTCTTTTATTTCCTTCTCCACTACTCCCTTCCTTAGGAGAAGGACCAAAAGTCCAGCTTCCAGACACAAATGCTTGAAGAGCCAATCCAGGTAGAAAAATGGTTATTTCAAGTAGGTAATTTGCATTTTTGAAGCACTTCTGTCTGTGTGATTGACATTTCAATGGCCCAAGATGTACTCTAAACCCCTCTGGTTATTTCCTCACCACTTTTTTCCAACTTCTGTGCGGCTGTCTGGTTTCAGACACAAAGCAGCAACTCCAATTCTAGAGAAAAGCAAAAGTCTTAAGAACTTCTTTTTTTTTTTTTTTTTTTTTTAAGAAAAACTGATCTTGGGGCACCTGGGTTTCTCAGTCAGTTAAATGGCCGACTTTGGCTCAGGTCATGATTTAGAGGTTCATGAGTTTGAGCCCCACGTCGGGATCTGTGCTGACAGCTCAGAGCCTGGAGCCTGCTTTGGATTCTGTGTCTCCCTCTATCTGTGTCCTTCTCCTGCTGACTCTGTCTCTCTGTCTCTCAAAAATAAATAAACATTAAAAATTTTTAAAAAGAAAAAGAAAAACTGATCTTCCTTTAAGACAATTCTTTAGGCCCAAATTTCCTTCAGTTTTAAATTTTGGCTGGCTACATGTTAAAACATTTTTTTTTTTAAAAAGCTTTCTGATTGCTTTTCTCTGTGCACTTCCATCAACATTTAGTATGCTGTCCAGAGTTATCTAATGCCTATTCCAATTTGGCTGTTCTTTAAGTCCGAGGATACTAACCAGAAGTGGCAGAGACAATCCTAATTGCCAACTATCCCCTTTATGTTATTTGACTAATATATTGGTAGTAGAGATGGGGCAAGAAGTATTATCTAAACTCCTTGATAACTTAAATAATACTGATATTATTTAATATTATAATAGGGGCACATGGATGGCTCAGTCAGTTAAGTGTCCGGCTTCTGCTCAGGTCATGATCTCACGGTTTGTGGGTTCGAGCCCCGCATTGGGCTCTGTGCTGACAGCTAGCTCAGAGCTTGGAGCCTGCTTCAGTTTCTGTATCTCCCTCTCTCTCTGACCGTCCCCTACTCATCCTGTCTCTCTCTGTCTCTCAAAAAATAAATTTTAAAAAACAAAAAAATTTAATATTATAATAGAATTGCTATTAAATAACCTTTCTTATTTCCATGATCATTCATTCATTGGACCTTAATTAGCACATTTTATGGAGGAGATACTCTGCTAAAAGATACAAGGGAGGGTAGGAAAAACCAAATTCACTCCACTCTCTCCTACTCTCTACTATAAAAACTTCTGGCAGCAATCATGAAAACTCTCTTGGCTTCATGGTGCCCAACTGTGACTATATGACAGTCATCTGACCTAACATTCATTTTCTACCATTGTATCTCATTTTCCCCCTCTTCCTTGAAATCAGAAAAAATTGCCCTCTCTTACACCTCACACTTCATATGTAATTACACCTCAAGCATCTCTTACACATAAGATCTCTAATTTTCTTTTATTCTTTCCCATTTTTGTCCAATTCCTGTACTTGAGAAAACACACTTCCTCATTCTCCTTTTCTCACACTCATCAAAAATCTTCAGAAATGTGTTGAACACCTACTATGTGCCAGGTACCATTCTAAGACCTTGAAACACATCACTGGAAAAAACATCAAAGATGAAAATCTCTGCCTGCAAAGAGCGTAAAATCTAATAGAAATTGGATATTTCTGTGTCTGACTTATGTCCTTATTCTTTATACTTCTTCCTCAATTAATACAGACCTCATCCACCCACCCCCAAGAGGCTTTATAGAAGCCTTAAGACTCTGCAGAAAATAGTTTGAAATATTTTAATTCTATAAGGAAACTTGAGGTTTCCAAAAAACATCCTTGATAATGATTATGGGATATAATTCCTGAGCATCTAACTATCATGTCAGTGATGTCTGCTACACTCACTGACTCTGTGTCTGTCTGGTTGATCCAGATCCCAACCTGATAACAATGTCCCTAGCATAGATTCTGATACATAGTAATTATACACTAAATATTTAGTAAATGATGTATGTATATGTGAAAAGTTCTATTCATATACTTGAATGAGGAGAAGAGAAAATCTATGTGTTTTGAGATAAAATTGAAGCTATTTTAATGTGTCAAAATTCTCCACATTCTTTGATAATGGTACAAAAGTTTTCCTTATAATCTCAATAGAATATTATTTGTGTGCTATTGCCATAATATTAGGACTGATTTCTTCAATTCCTGACATTCAGTAAAAGAAAGGATTTTTTGTTTATTTTTACTTTTTCATGTGGCTGTATTATAATTTTTTATTTTTGCACATTGTATATTTCCTGGATTTTAACTGCATTAATTATTAAATGGCTATTGTGAATTGACCTGTAAAATGAACAGTTTTATGGGTAAATATATTTGATAACTACCTTTTGAAATACAGGTAATAAATGAAGAAACTAATTGTAATTGATTTGGATACACTTAACATAATCTAAAATCTGACCAATGTAAGTTATAAGCAAGCTATGAATTTATCTTCTTTGCCCTATGTTTTCTCTTTTAGTGAGAGAAGACTGTAGATAGATCAAAGGAAATCTGGTTGAAAAAGTACTGGTAGGTGCTTCAGGTGGAAATGATTGTGATTGTATAGGGCAGTATAGTGAGGCCACCAAATCTCTCTTTTTATAGAAAGACAAATGAAGAAGGAAATAGAAGACTCCTTATACTAACCCCACCTAGATTGTGTGTTTAAGAGAGATAGAAAAAATTTCTTTAGAGGGATTTGGTGCTAATGTGTTAAAAAGCTTATTAGGGCAAATATCCATACAAGAGAATGGAACTCCTTAGAAGGAGAACTAGACGAGGAAGGGAAATATTATGAAAACTATGTCTCTATACTGATATCCTCCTATGCACATGGGGCTGGTTGGAGAGGCTGGAAGAAGCGGATTCTCATGTATATAGGATTGGGGGGGGGTAGCTAATATTGTTGGAGACAAGCCACGTCCATCTTGATGAGTAGACTATACAAATTAGAACGTTATCCAAACACTGATTTCTCATATCTAGTAAGTCTGAAAAGTAGTGTTCATAGAATGCAAACAGGTATAACCAAGGATAAATCGCATACTGTATGCATGTAGAGGATTACATCTTATTCTCAAAATTTTGTTTCCACTGTCTTTTTTCCAGATATGGATCAACTCACAAACAACTTAGAGGTCCAACTTAATTCAGAAGGTGGCTCAATGGATGTCTTCAAACAGGTCAGTGATCAAAAAAATGAGATACTAATAATATTGAGCTATAATAGTGCTGAGTACCTGGTAATCCTTATAGAGCTAATGTTCACTTTTTTTTCTACATGTTTTGGGTAGCATGTTGGGGACACAAAAGTGGTGAAGGAAAGGAGATTTCTTGGAAGTATCTGAAAGCCTGGGTATCAGGTATGAATACAGAATAGATCTGACCTAAAAAAAAAAAAAAAAGCTCTGGGATCAAGACTATAGGGGCAAGATAGACACTTGGTAGACAATAGCAACCCTTTATGTAACACTGTTTCATATTTTAGGCACTCTGGAGATTAAATATATTGTCTTATTTAATCTTCATAATAACTCTGTTGGATAGTTTATTAGTCAAGGTTCTCCAAATAAACAAAACTAACAGAATGTGTATGTCTCAATCTTACATAGATGATAGATAGATAGATAGATAGATATAGATATAGATAGATAGATAGAGATATATAGATAGATAGATATAAATTAAAATATGGATCTATATACATTCTGCAACTAGCTAGCTATTTAAAGAGAGACAGATTTTAATGAATTGGTTCACAGGACTATAGCATTCAGATGAATAAAAAATTTAATAGGGATTAGGTTGGTAGGTTGGAAAGCCAAGGAAGAGTGGCAGTTCCAATGACAGTCTGCTGGAAGAGTTTTTTCCTGTATGAAGGAGCTCAATCTTTGTCTATTAAGGCCCTCAAGTGATTGGATGAGGTCAACCCACATTATGTATGGAGGGTAATCTGCTTTACTCAAAGTCCAGTGATTTAAATGTTAATTTCACCCAAATATATCTTCACAGAAACATTCAGAATAATGCTTGGTCAAATATCTGAGTGCTGTGATCCAGCTAAATTGACATAACATTAACCATTAAGATAAGTATTATCAATATTCCTATTTTACAGATAGGAAAATTGTGACCTTGGGCACTCCAAGGACAAGGATTGTTTTTCAAAAGGAAAGCACTCTGTTAGATTTGGAAGTCCCATTTTGCTCAGTGTTAGGTTGCAAAGTCATCCCATGAGTGAAACCCAAATACAGTCAAAATTAACCCTGAAAAATCCCTTAAGTTGTCTATAAAGTTGACTATACAGTTTTGTGTGTCCAGTAACTATCTGTGTCTTTATTTAAGTCAGCAGATTAAGTATCTGGCTTACATTTAAGACTCATATGTTACTAAAAAAGAAGTTTTAACCATTAAATGTTTTTGCCTTTGGTGTACAATTGAAGTTAAGTTACATGTGCATATGGTGGATACTACTTTGTATTGTGTTAATATCAAACCCAATTTAACATTTTGTTTACCTTACTTTTAGCTGTTTCCATTTAGGGACTATTAGGGCATCAACACTTGCTAATTGTTGGCAAAATATCTGCTGGTTGCTGGTGCTAAGTCATTATAAACACTAAAAGGAAGCTGAGTATAAGTGTTAGATAAAAATCTATTGGACATGTAACAAAAAAAATCCTCTGTGAAATGTTGTCAAGTATTCATAGCTACCTTATTCTGTAATCTCAGCACACCTAAGTACAATTCCAAAATTATTTTTCCATGCATTGTTGAAGTATACTAAATTTCCAGAATTTGAAGGCACTTTAAAATTGGTTCAATGTATAGAATTTTCTGGAAAATAGATGATCTAAAAACTTTTTGTTTCTTCCCATTTCTAAAATATCTTGTTTTCAGTAAAGCTAAGGCGCTTGTGGTTATATGGCCATAGAACACAGGGCATATCCCAGGGAAAAAAGGCTCAGAACTTCTGTTCTATAAAAATACAATGTTGGCAATATTTAGATGGGCAGAAGCGTACTGGTTTGGCTCATTATATGATTTGTTTATGTTATGAGACAGAATTAGTGGGTGGCTGTTTAGCTCAGTACACAAATTCTTCTCTCCCTTATTTGAATTTCTACATTACCATATCATGTATGTATACACACAAACACACACACACACACACACACACATATATATATATATATATATATATATATATATATATATACACTTGGTTGTCACTATCCTTTGTTTCTAGTTTCTGAATATTTCCTAGAAGTAAGATTTCTAGGACAAAATATATGATCAACTTTAGGGTTCATATTGTATCATATATGTCTCCCCCATCCAATTTAATATTGTTAACCTTTTACATATATTCTCACATAATTGTATACTCTCTCTCTTTTACTCACTCTCACTCTATTCCTCTAACTCCCTGTGTCTTTTTTTCTCATTTCTTGCCTTTCAAAGTAGTTTGCATCAACAAACTTTACCCATACAATATAAATGTACAAAAAACTTTTGCATTTTTATACACCAATAATGAAGCAACAGAAAGAGATATGGAGAAACTGATCCCATACACAATGGCACAAAAAACCATAAAATACCTAGGAATAAACCTAACCAGAGATGTAAAAGACCTGTACAATGAAAACTATAGAAAGCTTATGAGGGAAATTAAGAAGACACAAAGAAATGGAAAAACATTCTATGCTCATGGATTGGAAGAATAAACATTGTTAAAATGTCATTATTACCCAAAGCAAACTACACATTCAATGCGATCCCAATCAAAATTGCACCAGCATTCTTTGCAAAGCTAGAACAAACTATCCTAAATTTTGTATGGAACCATAAGAAACCCCGAATAGCCAAAGTAATATTGAAAAAGAAAAACAAAATGGAAGGCATCACAATCCCTGACTTTAGCCTCTACTACAAAGCTGTCATCATCAAGACAGTATGGTATTGGCACAAAAATAGACACATAGACCAATGGAATTGAATAGAGAACCCAGAACTGGGCCCACAAATGTAAAGACAATTAACCTTTGACAAAGCAGGAAAGAGGATCCAATGGAAAAAAGACAGCTTCCTTAACAGGTGGTGCTGGGAGAACTGGACAGCAAAATGCAGAAGAATGAAGCTAGGCCACTTTCTTACACCATTCACAAAAATAAACTCAAAATGGAGGAAGGACCTGAATGTGAGACAGGAAACCATCAAAACTCTAGAGGAGAAAGCAGGAAACAGCCTTCTTGACCTCAATTGCAGCAATTTCCTCTTTGACACATCCCCAAAGGCAAAGGAATCAAGAACATAAATGAACTATTGGGACCTCATCAAGATAAAAAGCTTCTGCACTACAACGGAAACAGTCAAAATAACTAATAGGAAACGTATGGAATGGGAAAAGATAGTTGCAAATGACATATCAGATAAAGGGCTAATATCCGAAATCTATAAGGAACTCACCAAACTCCACACCCAACAAACGAGTAATCCAGTGAAGAAGTGGGCAGAAGACATGAATAGACACTTCTCCAAAGAGGACATCCAGATGGCCAACAGGCACGTGAAACGATGCTCAACGTAACTCATCATCAGGGAAATGCAAATCAAAATCACACTAAGATACCACCTCACACTGGTCAGAGGGGCTAAAATGAACAAATCAAGAGACTAGATGCTGGTGAGAATGTGGAGAAACGGGTTCCCTCCTACACTGTTGGTGGGGATGTAAACTGGTGCAGCCACTCTGGAAAACAGTGTGGAGGTTTCTCAAAAAAACTATCAATAGAACTCCCCTATGATCCAGCTATAGCACTGCTGGGGATTTACCCAAGGGATACAGAAGTGCTGATGCATAGGGGCACATGTATGCCAATGTTCACAGCAGCACTTTCAACAATAGCCAAATCATGGAAAGAGCCTAAATGTGCATCAACCGATGAATGGATCAAGAAGATGTGGTATATATACACAATGGAGTACTACCTGGCAATGAGAAAGAATGAAATATGGCCATTTGTAGGAAAGTGGATGGACCTCGAGGGTGTCATCCTAAGCGAAATAAGTCAGGCAGAGAAGAATAGATACCATATGTTTTCACTCATAGATCTATCAGGAGGAACCTAACAGGGGACCATGGGAAGGGGAAGGGGGGGAAGTAAGTTAGGGAAAGGGAGGGGGGCAAATCATGAGAGACTCTAGAATACTGAAAACAAACTGAGGGCTGAAGAGGGAGGAGGAAAGGAGATGGCCGGTGATGGTCATGGAGGAGGGCACTTGTGGGGAAGGTACTGGGTGTTATATGGAAACCAACTTGGGAATAAAATTTTTAATAAAAAGAAAGAAAAAAAGAAACTTTACCCATAAATGATTCAACATCCGTCACTTACAAATAACATTCTCCTACATAACTACATCAACATTACACCAAAGTAATTAACAATATTTTATAATATTATGTAATTGGGTCATATATTTCTTTTTTATGATTTATTTTAAATTTATTAAGTATGTTATTGGCCCCAAATACATTTGATCTTGATGAATGTTACATATAAGCTTTAGAAGAATGTGTATTTTACATTTGTTTGGTGTATTCTATAAATATCTATTAGACTAATTTGATTCTGATAAGGCTATTCAAGTTAACTGTATTCCAAATAACTTTCTGGGTGCTTGATTTATCAGTTATTGAAATTTCCAAGTATAATAGCAGATTTGTCTTTTCTTTTCTTTTTTCTTTTTCTTTTTCTTATTCTTTCTTTCTTTCTTTTTTTTTTTTTTTTT
>PJEM01012910.1:0-22531 GCA_004023845.1 Helogale parvula
AGGAGATACCAGGCAGGGGGGAGGAGGATGCCAGGCAGGGGAAGGAGGGATGATGCCAACAGAGGCAGGACGGGTACTGCCAGGCAGGGAAGGCGGGGGCGCCGGCGCAGCGCGGCCGGGAGGCGTCTCCGCGAGGGCCTGGGGGCCGCGCGGCGCGGGTCGCTCACCTGCTCCCCCGGGACCCCGGCCCGGAGCGCGGCCGCCCGCTCCCCGCTCGGCGCTCGGCTCGGCCCGGCGCCTGCGCCGCTGCAGCCCGGAGCGGGGGCGGCGCAGGGAGCGTCTGCAAAGAGCGAGGAGCTTAATAATGAGTTAGGGATCGGAGCAGGCAGCGTCGCCCCATCCAACCGAATGTGCGATCACCACGCCGGGGAGCCCCGTGGCGCGCCCTGGCCAAGTTCATTGTGATTCTCAGCCTGGGCACAGATGAGCCTCAGGTCCGCAGAGGGACCCACGCGCCCGCGGATTCACACAGACCATCAGAGCATCCTAAGTGGCAGCAGACATTACCTGCTCTCGGATCACACACACACACACACACACACACACCCCTTCCTGGGGGGGAGGGGCGGAGCAGGGCGTGGTGGTTCGGTTCCGCTCCAGGTTCAGGGCCAGGCACTGACTGATGACACTTTCTCCTACCTTTATGCACAAGCCCGTGCCCCACATCCTGCCCGACTCTGAGCCGAGCGGACTCTGGTCCCTCCATGGGGTCTCCCAGGAGTCCTCCTGACCCCAGCAGCAGCTGGCACGGGGCCTGGCATACAGTAGGGGCCCAACTCTTACCTGCTGAAAGGGATGAGCCTCAGAGAACGTTAGGCGAGGTCCTGGCAGTGGGAGCCTCCGCGGGGAGGAGCCAGCACGTAGGGACTTTGGGGGTCAGGGTCCCGGATCCCAAGCGCTGCCCTGCCCGGGGCTGCACTGACCCGGGGACGAGCAGGCTTGAAGGCTTTTCCACATCCACTTTTTTGTTCGCTTGTTTTGGGTCACGAAGTTTTTCTTTTTTATTTAAATTCTTTTTCCAATTATGTTAAAATACACGTAACACAAAATCTGCCACCTTAACCACTTTGAAGTGTACAGTTCAGTGCTGTAAAGTGTTTTCACCTGGTTGGGCAGACAATCTCAGAAATTTTTCACTTAGAAAACTGAAACTCTACGCATTAAGCAATGACTCTGCATTCTCCCCTGTCCCCGGGCCTCGGCACCCTCCGTTCCTCGTTCTGCTTCTATGAATTTGATTACGCAAGGCTCGTCATATAAATTCATTCGTACTGTATTTGCCCTTTGGTGACTGGCTTATTTCAGTGGGCACAGCGTCCTCCAGGCTGACCCCTCCAGGCATCAAACGTCCCTTCCCTCTGGGCCGAGTGAGCCTGCACTGTGTGGATGTGTACATGGTGTTCATGGGTATCAACCCCATTTTGTTGATCTGCTCATCTGTCTGTGGATAATTCAGTTGCTTCCATGTTTGACCACTATGAATAATGCTGCTTTCACATTCTCTTCAAAACGTGTCGATAGGTGCACTTTGGGGGCTCAGTCGATTAAGCATCCAACTTCGGCTCAGGTCACGATCTCACGGTTCGTGGGTTCGAGCCCCACGTCAGGCTTCGTGCTGACAGCTCAGAGCTTGGAGCCTGTCTTCAGATTCTGTGTCTCCTTCTCTCTCTGCCTCTCCCCTGCTCATGCTGTTTCTCCCTGTCTCTCAAAAATAAATAAAACATTGAAAAATGAATAAAAATAAAACATGTGGCCATTCAGGGCGCTTGGGTGGCTCAGTTTGTTAAGCGTCTGATTCTTGATCTCGGCTCAGGTCGTGATCTCACGGTTCATGGGTTCCTGGGAACCAGCCCTGTGTCGGGCTCCACGTTGACAGCACAGACTGGGGATTCTCTCTCTCCCTCTCTCTCTGCCCCTTCCTTGTTAGTGCTCTCTCTCTAAATAAACATTTAAGAAAAGGAATCAAACATGTTGACATTAAACCGACAGAAACATACTCCAGCTCAGCCCTGAAAAGACGTGCCGGAGCCTCCCCAGCCTGTGACTCTATTTTCAAGACCCTTCCCCAGAGTCCCTCAGGTCTTTGGCTACTCGAAGGATCCGTAGTGACCTTTTTACCCAAATTTGCTACTTAATGCTCTCGACAAAGGTATTCCTGCGGACAGCTCCACGCTGGCCCTCCTGGGAATATTTGTCTTCACAAGGGCCCTTGGAAATGCAGGGAAAGGAGAGGAGTGGGTATTGGGGGGGGGCGGATATGCTCTGTGACCTGGGGTTTGGGGGGATGGAAAGCCGTCTGGATGGTGGGATCTGAGGGGGCCTGAAAGACTTCCCAGGACTGGGACTTCACCCCCCTGCCCCCGGGCAGAGAGGAGTCTACTTAGAGGCAGTCACACCAGCCTGCCCTCCCGCTCTCTCCTCTCCCACTAACACCGCCTAGTAACTTGGCAGAATGAACCCTTCTGAGGGCGTCTGCGCGGCTCAACTGACTTGATCTCAGCTCCAGTCATGATTCCACGGTTCATGGGTTCAAGCCCCCAGATCGGGCTCTGTGCTGATGGTGGGGAGCCTGCTTGGGATTCTCTCTCTCTCTCTCTCTCTCTCTCTCTCTCTCTCTCTCTTTCCCCTCCTCCTTTTCCTCCTCCCTCTCTCTCTGCCCCTCCCCTATTGTCCTTCTCTTTCTCAAAATAAATAAACTTTAAAAAAATACAGAAAAGCCCTTCTAATGGGGTAGGTAGTTCGTTCTGAAGTTGAGGCAAGGTGGCTGGGTCCTGTCATCAGAGAAGACCAGAGGGAGGGCAGGAGCCAGGACACAAACAGGGGAAGCAGCGGGCCGGCTGACCAGAGGGGACAGGACGGAGCAGCCAGTTGGATGGTCGCGCCTCCTCTGACCCTGTGCCCACCCCTCGTCCCCCCCCTTTCCGCCTTCCACTTACAGTCTGTCCATCGGGGATAGTCATGAAGGTTAAGCCCGTGGTCCTTCTTTCTGTCTTCCCAGGAGGGTGGGGCGGTGTGTCTCCATCCCAGGGCTTAACCCCTTGTTTCTAAGCCGCTGGTCCCTTGTCCATCCCTCCTTCCGGACTGTAAGCTCTAAGAGGGCAGGGTTGGGGCTTGCTGGCCCAGCAAATGTCTGGAGCAGGCTTCAGGGAGACAGGTCTATGGCTGCAGAAGGGGCGGGCAGTGGAGGCCCAGGAGGCTCCAGGAGGGAGGCTGAGTCAGAGGCTGGGTTAGAGGGGACCAGAGGCAAAGGGTGAAATTCAGCCATCCGTGGGGCCCGATGATCCCCGTGGCACTGCTTGCATGGCAAGAATTTGGAAATACCTAAAGGTTCACCCATAGGTGACAGATTAAATAAATTGTGTGACAGGTGTAAACAGGCGATAAGAGACCGGATAAACAGGTGACAAGATAAACACATCATCCCATGAATGCTATCAAACAATGGGGAGGCGCTCTGCACACTGACAGAGCAGGATCTCGGAGATAAGGTGGGGGGGAAATCGAGCCGGCAGGACAGTGTGTAAGCATGCTAATGCGCATGCGCCCGCACACACGGTTCTCTGGAACGGGCACAGAAGGATCTGGCCCCTGGGGAGCCTCTGAGGGCAGGATGGGTAGAGGAGGACTTCTTCTCCACACCGTGTTCTTTTGTAGCTCTTGAACTTAGAAATGAAAGTTTACAAAGATCCTCATCATCATTCATAGTTTCCAATTATACTGAGTACCCACTACGTAAAATCAGACCACGGATCTCTGTGCCTTCACCGTGAACTTGTGTGGGCCTCTTTATCTGTTCATTTCTTTTACTTGTTTTGCATTTCTGCCTCGATCTGCGATTGGGGTGTGCCCAGCGAGGGGCGAGGCGCTGCGGGACAGGGACAAGTGAGACACCTCTCCGCTGCGTGGGGGACTCATGCAGGTAAACAACTCACCAAGCCAGGCGCAAGGCATGAAGGGCCACCACAGGGGCCAGTCCCAACGCTGGAGGGGACAGAGAGAAGGGAGATGGGGGGGGTTAGTGTTTAATGGGGACAGAGTTTCAGGTTTTCTTTTTTTTCTTTTATTTTTTGAGAGAGAGAGAGAGAGAGAGAGAGAGAGACAGCATGAGCAGGGGAGGGGCAGAGAGAGAGGAAGACACAGAATCTGAAGACAAGCTCCAGGCTCTGAGCTGTCAGCACCGAGCCTGATGCGGGGCTTGAACCCACGAGCTGTGAGATCAGGACCTGAGCTGAAGCTGGACGCTTAACCCACTGAGCCACCCAGGTGCCCGAGTTTCAGGTTTTCAAGATGACAAGAGTTCTGGGGATGGACGGTGGTGCTGGGTGCCTGACGACGTGAATGTTTTCAGTGCCACAGAACTGGACACAGAAACATGGTTCATTAAGGGGGTAAATTTTATGTGATGTGTATTCTACCACAATTAAAACAAATAAAAATAGGGGGGTGGTGATGGAGAGCAGGGTGACTCTAGTTAAAAAGACTGTATTGCATATTTGAAACTTGAGAGTAGATCTTGAAAGCCCTCATCTCGGGGCGCCTGGGTGGCTCAGTCGGTTAGGCATCTGGCTTCGGCTCAGGTCATGATCTCACAGTTCGAGCCCTGCGTTGGGCTCTGTGCTGACAGCTCAGAACCTGGAGCCTGCTTCAGATTCTTTATCTCCCTCTCTCTCTCTGACCCTTTCCTGCTCACACTGTCTCTCTTTGTCTCTCAAAAAAAAAAATTTAAAAAGTCCTCATCTCAAGGAAGAAAAGCTGTGTAACTATGTGAGGTGATCAACGTTAACTACGCCCATCACGGTGGTCATTTCCACAGTATGTGCCAAATCGGTACATTATACAGTGAAACTAAGATAATGTTATTGTCGGTTATACCTCAATTAAAAATAAATAAATATAAGAATCAAAACAGGGGTGCCTGGATGGCTCAGTCCGCTGAGCATCCAACTCTTGATTTCAGCTCAGGCCATGATCCCAGGGCCATGGGTGGAGCCCCACACTGGGCTCCACGCGGAGCAGTGTGGAACCTGCTTCAGATTCTCCTTCCCTCTCCCTCTGCCTCTCTCCCCTGCTCATGCTCTCTAAGACAAAACTATATAGGATGTTTGGTTTTCCAACAGCCCTGCAAGAAGGAAACAATTATTCAGATTTACACACGACAAAACACGAAGCTTAGGGAGGTCAAGAGACATGCCTGAGCTGGGATTCAAATTCATGTCCTTCGGGATTCTTCCTGCCCCCTCGGGTGGCTCTGGGGCTGCAGAGCGGAAACTGCAGGATGCGTGTGCATTTCACGGGACGGCACCGGGCTGCTGAGTTTGGAGGGGCCGTCCAGTCTTCCCCTGCAAACAGCAAGGGACAAGAGGGCCCGCCAGGCAAGGGGGAGCCCAGGCCCCAGGCTGGTGGGTGAGTGTGTAAGGCAAGGACGTGCCCGCAGACTGACCGGGGGCCCGCTGAGCAGAAAGACAAGTCTGCAAAGGCGCACGCTTGCTCCGGAGTCTGGGCAGTGGCCCGCGGCCCGTAGGTGCCACCAAGGGACCATTGCATGTCCTGGGGCTCCCAGGCTCTCCTCACCCATTTTCAAGACACCCCGCCCCCTCCATGGTCCCCCATACCCTCAGATCAGGACAGGGAAGGTGCAAAGATCCCAGAAATCACTCCTGAGATTGACTCAGATTTATTTCTGATGTGGTGTTTTTCTTTTCTTAAAGAGTCCTCCTAAGGCGCCTGGGTGGCTCCGTCGGTTAAGCGTCTGACTTTTAGTTTCAGCTCAGGTAATGATACAAGGTCTGTGAGTTTGAGCCCCACATCGGGCTCTGCACTGACAGCTCGGAGCCTGCTTGGGATTCTCTCTCTCTCTCTCTCTCTCTCTCCACCCCTCCCCTACTTGCTCTAAAATAGATGAACAAACAAGAATAATAATAATGAAAAAGAGCCCTCCCTCCCTGCCCACCTCCAAATGTCCTGTTCAAGCTTCAGGCCGCACAAAACCGGGGTCTGGGCCTGGTGGAGTCACGTGGTGAACTGTGAGTGCGCATCTTTTCTCGAACAACTTTTGTTTTCTCTGGAGTTCCTAATTAGCCTTTTCAAAACGGACTATATTTTTAGAGCAATTTTAAGTTTCACAGTAAAATTGAGTGGAAAGTACAGAGAACTCCCATATACCCCCCGTTACCTTCCCCCATCCCCCCCCCCACTGCCAGAAGGGGACATTCGTTACTAGCAATCAACCCACATTGACACGTCATTACCACCCAAGTCCACGGCCTCCGTTAGGGCTCACTTTCGGCTCTGCACGTTCGATGGATTTGGACAAATGCACGACACGTATCTACCATTATGCGGTCATACAGCATAATTTCACTGCCCTGAGGACCCCCTGTGCTCTGTCTGTCCCTCTCTCCCTCCCCACGGCCCCGGCTTCTTTCACGGAGTAATATGCGTTTAGGGTCCCTCCATTCATATCGTCTTCTCGTGGCCCGATAGGGGTCTGGACCCGTGGCCTGTGGCTGCTCTCCTGGGATTTCCTTTGGATAGAATCTTGGGAATTCCCCTCACCTCTCTGCTGCTCTCTCATTCACTCACCGAAGAGGCACTGAGTGCTTACCCCGCATTGTTTCAGGTCCCGGGACTCTGCGGGGAACAAAAGAAACCGACAGGCTTCTCCCCACTTAGAGTTCACCTTCAAGTGGGAGAGACGGACAGCAGGTAAGAAAAGCGTGTGGAATGTTCACTGCAGGCCGCGAAGGCTGGTTCAATATTCGGAGATCAATCAGTGTAATCTACCCTATTACCAAGCCAAAGAGGAAAAAAGTCGCATAATCACATCAACTGATGCAGAAAAAGCTTTTAATGGGGCGCCTGGGTGATCCAGTTGGTTACGTGTCCAACTCTGGATTTTGGCTCAGGTCATGATCTCACGCTTCATGAGGTTGAGCCCGAGTTGGGCTCTGCGCCGACCGTGTGGAGCCTGCTTGGGATTCTCTCCCTCTCTGTTCCTCCCCTGCTGATGCACATGCTGGCACTATCTCTCTCCAAATATATTAATAAATAAAAAAAATGAAAAGGAAGGGAAAAGCATACGACAAAATTCAACACTCAAAAGGCAGTTTGAGGAGCTGTGGGATGACGGGAATGTTCCAGTCTTCACTGTTGAGCGGGGCTGATGGTGATTCTCAGATGTGTCCGCACCCTAATGCTCAGAACCTGTTAGCGTTACCTCATTAGGAGACAAGATCTTCGCAGAGGTAATTCGATTAGGGATCCCGAGATGAGGAGATTATCCGGGGAGCTTCAAGCGCCCTCACACGTGACCTTAGAAGAGGGGCAGGAGACCACACGCACACACAGGAGAAGGCGACGTGAGGATGGAGCAGTGACGGATGTGGCCTAGCGGCCACCAGAAGCTAAACCCTAGAGCCTCTGGAGGGGGTAGGGCTCTGCCTAAACCTTGACTTAGAAATTCTGGCCTCCAGACCTGCAGGAGAACAAATTCCTATTGTTTTAAGCCATTCAGTTGGTGATAATTGTTACAGTGGCCACAGGTTACTAATCCACCCCTCCGGACGTGATATTCTAGTTGTGACATTGTATATGTCTGCAAGATGTAACCATCGGGGAAAACTGGGTGAGGAATACACAAGGCCTCTGTGCGTTGTCGCTTACAACTTCATGGGAATATACAATTATCCCAAAATAAAAAGTTTAGGGGTGCCGGGCTGGCTCAGTTGGTAGAGTATGTGACCCTTTTTTTAAAAATTTTTAAATGTTTTATTTATTTTTGATACAGAGAGAGACAGAGCATGAGAGGGGGAGGGGCAGAGAGAGAAGGAGACACAGAACCAGAAGCAGGCTCCAGGCTCTGAGCTAGCAGTCAGCACAGAGCCTGACGCAAGGCTCGAACCCACGAACGTGAGATCTGACCTGAGCCGAAGTCGGAGGCTTAACTGACTGAGCCACCCAGGCGCCCCAGTATGTGACTCTTGATCTTTGGGTTGTGAGTTCGAGTCCCATGTTGGGCGTAGAGCTTACTTTAAAAAAAGTTTAATTTTAAAAAGCAGGGGGGGGGGAAGCGCCTGGGTGGCTTAGTCGATTAAGTGTCTGACTCTTGGTTTCAGCTCAGGTCAGGCTCTCTCACGGTTTCATGAGTTTGAGCCCCACATCGGGCTCTGTGCTGACTGTGCAGAGTCTGCTTGGGATTCTCTCTTTCTCTCTCTCTCTCTCTTTCTGTCCCTCCCCTCCTCACACTGTCTCTGTTTCTCTCAAAATAAATGAACGTAAAATAAATTTAAAAAAACCCAGCAGAGAAGGGAGATGAGAAGTTTGCCAGGTGGGGGGACACCAAGTGCACAGTTGGGTCTGTGTGTTTACGGACCTGGCGTGTTGGAGCGGCTGCGATGTGGCTGGGGGGTGCTGACGTCACAGAGGTAATGGGGGAGGGGGGAGGCGTGCAGGGCCTTGTAGGGTATTTTGAGGACTTTGTGTTCTACTCTGAATGAGATGGGAAACCACCGGAGGGTTTGAGCAAGGACAGACATCGTAGGCCATGCGGCTGCCATGCTGAGCAAACGCCGTAAGGGGCAAGCCGAAGGAGGGAGACCGGCTGGGGGCTGTCGCCGGCATTCAGTGACGGACCTCGAGAAAGACAGTGAGAGACGGTTGCATTCTGAGTACGTTTTCAAAGCAGAGCCAAGTGGATTTTTTCTCAGAATGATCATGGGTGGAAAAGAAAGACAGGGACCGTGATGAGTCCAGGGTTGGGCCTGAGCCTGGCTGGAAGGCCAGAGCTGCCATGTACTAACAGAGGGAAGGTTGGGAGAAGCGTGTTTGAGGAAAGGATCAGAGCTCCATTTTGAACATAATAAGTTAGACATTCAGGATGAGATGTCAAGGTGTCCCGATGTCCAAGATGTCAATCTTGGATGGAAGATTCTGGAGTTTCGGCCGGAAACACACATTTAGGAGTCCACATTTAGACAGCATTAATGCCGTGAGGACTGGATGGGCGCCCCAAGGGAATGAAGAGGTCCAAAGCCTGAGCCTTGGGGCATTTGGTGTTAAGGCTGAGCCACAAGGAGAAGCCAGGAAGGATGCTGAGACGTAGCCATCACGCATTGGGAGGATGCAGGGAGAATGTGGTGTCCTGGAGCCAAGTCAGGAAAGGACTCTGGATTGTAGCAGATACTGTCGATGACCGCTAGAGCTGAAGACTGGGAGTCGGCCACAGACTACAGCCGTGAAGACGCCATTGGTGAACTTGATGGGCTTTGGTGGGTCCGTGGGGCCTGGAGAGCACTCGGGAGAAAAGGAATTACACAAATACAGATGACACTTTAGGGAAGTTTGCCATGAAGGGGAGCAGAAAAGCGGGGCAGTGATTGGAGGAAGAACTGGGGTTGAAAAGCTTTCCCGTAGGGGCGCCTGGGTGGCTCAGTCGGTTAGGCATCTGGCTTCGGCTCAGGTCATGATCTCACGGTTCGTGAGTTCGAGCCCTGTGTCAGGCTCTGTGCTGACAGCTCAGAGCCTGGAGCCTGCTTCGGATTCTGTGTCTTCCTCTCTCTCTGACCCTCCCTCCCTTGCTTGCGCTGTCTCTCTGTGTCTCTCAAAAATAATTTTAAAAAGTTAAAAAAAAGAAAAAGAAAAGTTTTCCCTTAAATCGGAATTCGCAGCATGTGTGCAGCTGGTCGGAAAGAGCAAGCAAAGGGGAACAACCAGTGATGTTCGGAGGGAGAGAGACTCCTGGCGCGGCCTCCCTGAGCAGTGCAGGGGACAGCACGGGCCATCTGTCTGCAGCGGCGTTCTCAGTGTTGGATGTGTGTTAAAATCATCTGGGGGGGCACCTGGGTGGCTCAGTCGGTTAGGCCTCTGACTTTGGCCTAGGTCAGATCTCACATTCGTGGGTTCGAGCCCCGCGTCAGGCTCTGTGCTGACAGCTAGCTCAGAGCCTGGAGCCTGCTTCCCGTTCTGTGTCTCCTTCTCTCTCTGCTCCTCCCCCTTTCATGCTCTGTCTCTCTCTGTATCAAAAATAAATAAAACATTAAAAAAATTTTATAAAATCATCTGGGAAGCATTTTGAGATCCCCAGACCCAGGCTGCCCTCAACCAAACAGTGAATCAGGGTCCCTGGGAGGGGCCGGCAGAGACCAGGAGGGAAGAGGGAGCATGTGGCACAAAGGCTGGGGGTAGGGGGCAGTGGTGGCAGCCCGGGGAGCTCTCTGCCCACTGCGGCTCTTTCCTCCGTGAGGTAGGGGCACGCGCATCCGCTAGTGTTGAGGGCGGGGGAGATTTTTCAGGAGTGAGGAGAGGAGAAGGTATGGAGGGTGACTGAGGCCTGGGAAGGTTGCAGCTGTTGGTAATAATGAGGTCTAGGGTAAGCCCGTGAAAATGAGCGGCTGAGGCGGGGGACAGAAGAGAGTCTTTGGAGGAGGGGAGCTTACGAAGCGGAGGCCAGGGTGCTGGAAGTATCCGTTATGTGCACACAGGTTATCAAGAAAGAAGACTGCAGTGGTGGTGGAGACAGTGGCAGCAAGCCAGGAGGATCCTCTCGTGAACTCAGTCAGTGTAGGTCTGGAGCGGGAGGGCGCGCATCTCTACCAGTACCCTCACCTGGCACGTTTTGCTTCCGCAAACCTGAACTACCTAAAGATACCGATATGGTGCTGGAAATCCTATTTCTTTCATCCTATATACTTTTCTTTCTTAGTCTCTTCTCTGGATGGTACATCTCCATAATTGGAGTATGTATGTATGCAGGTATGATATTTTGCTAAGACTATTGCAGTAGTCTCCTTACCCGTGTTCTTGCCTCCAGTCTTGCTCCACTCCACTTGGTCATGTACAAACCCCGTGTCGTCTCCACATTTCATCCAGAAAATAGCTTTTTGAATCACCAACTCTGACCTGGTCACTTCCTTGCTTGAAACCTTTGCAGTGAATCACCGTCCCTAACTCTGCCGATCACTGTCTGTGCCAGGCACCGTGTTAAATGTTCCACGGTCATCCGAAAGATGTATCCTGTCATTATCCGTATTTTCTAGGTGACGAAACAGAGGCACAAAGCGGTCAGATAGTTTGCTCACTGCCACGTGAAGCTCACACTGTCCGGTGTACAAACTTCTCATAAGTGATCACCCTCCCTGTGCAACTCTATTTCTCACCATTTCCTCTCGCCACGAACTTTACGCTTCACTGAAGGTGAATTACTTGGGGGTCCCAGGATCGGTGAGGCCACCAGCAGGAAGTATATGGGACAGAAAGAAGGTTTAATTGAAGAAAGTTAATGAAGGGCCTCTTTATGAGACACGGGCAGGGCTAAGGGAAAATCATGATAGTAAGACACCCAGACACTAGCACCCAAGGGGGACCGAGGGGACAAAGAGAGGAATGGTGCTCTCATGACCACGCAGGGGTCAGGGCCGTGGAAGAGGGTCTGCCCGCCAGGGGCTGTGGGGCCAGGCAAGCGCTGGCAAAATCGTGAATAACCCCCTGACCTACCTTTCATCCAAACCTAGGATCTCCTGCTCATGCCTCCATTGGTTGAATCCAACCGGAAGCCAGAAGATGGGAGAGTCTGGATGAGGTCAGCCTCCCGGACACGAAGCAGGCGAGGAAAGGATGGAAAGTGAATCAGGAGGGACAGAGACTTGCTCCCCTTCATTTAGAGGCCGAGATCCTGTGGCCCCCACCTGGGGAAACACGAGTCCCATCGGGCACGGAGCACAGTGGGTAATGGCAGCTCCGTCACTAGGAATCCGAAGAACAGCCTTAGTGGCCGAGCCTGCTCTTCACAGAAGGGAACAGGGAAAGGGGAAGAAAGAGCCCACTTGCTGCTGATGCCAGGCCCGTCCTCGTAGACTTGGCTTCCTTCTCTCCCTGCTGCCCCAATGTCCTTACCTCTCGGCAGCACTGCTGCTTTTTGGGTTTTACCTCCCAGGGTGGTGCAAATCTTCGTTCCCATGAAATCCAAATTCTTAGCTGTCCTATCTTTCCTAAGTCGCCACGGTTTCCCATTGGCCAGTTTTCGGACAGAGAGCCCATGCAGCGTCCCAGCGAGTCCTCCGGCTCTGATGCCATTTTGTTATAGCGACCAGCTCAGCGCACCCCGCTCAAGGCGCATTGGTCAGTGGCACGAGACCCCCAAAATCATACACTTGACCTTCCAGTATAATGGGTGAAGCCTGTGCTCCCCACGGAATGTTCCTTCTTGTGCGCCGAGCCCAGCGTGGCGGGGAAGCGGTCGTTCTGTACAGGGCTGTTTGTGGTCCTCGTGCACGGCTAACAAACCTAAGTGACGATGTCACGTCTTCTCAGTCTGCGTCTCCAGGGTCCCCGTCAAAGAGCAGAAGCTGCGTACTCTGGCTGAGGGCGGACAGCATGGTACACATGTGCCGTCTCCCCGAGGTCCCGGGTACTCCAGCGGGCCGTCCCTCAGTCCATCCAGACAGCTGGCACTGAGTACCCAGTGAATTCCATGGGCATGAGCTCAGTGCCACGTGCCTCTGGCCGTATAAGGAGTTCCTTGGTGGGAGATGACGGTGTGCGTGTTACCAGGACAAGGGACGGGGCATTCTGAAAATCTTCACGTGGTGGGACTGGCACTGCCAGCAAAGCAAAGCAAGTCTGGACCCGGAACAGGACCCCACTCCTAAGAGAGCAAATTTCTCTGTGACCAAGTTACCAGCTGCTCCCCCAGCGGAAGGTGCAGCCTCAGGGAACCGAGGTTGGTCTTTGCCAGTACTTGGTTTGGGAACTCAGTGGAGATGGTATCTAGATGGGTGCTGGTGAAGGGTACTTACTGAGGATGTCCCAGGGTGAGAGGGGAGACGGGTTGACCCACATTCGCAGGACAGATGGATCGTTTTATCAGCTTGATTGGCAAGCGCCCCTGGTGGGTGCCCCAGATGGGAACTTACTTGAAGCTCACCCCGGGACCCCCATCCATGTCAGTCTTTCCCAGACTTCCTGGTCGTAAGCCTT
Source organism: Helogale parvula (assembly GCA_004023845.1). NCBI lineage: Eukaryota > Metazoa > Chordata > Mammalia > Carnivora > Herpestidae > Helogale > Helogale parvula. The sequence goes on from PJEM01012910.1 coordinate 12,973, forward strand.
CCAAAGTCCACCATTCAAGGTTCCTGACCAGCCAGTGAATCTATGACCCATAACTCATCAGGCAGTGTAGACCTTTACCCCAAATCGCCTTTCCTCCAAAGCATCCAGCCAGATTGGCCACAATGTGTCTACTAGGAGTCCTGCGTAGGAGTCACTTAGGGGTTATCACCTCCTGCAGTAAACATAAAATACAGTAAAACCTGGGATTTTGACTCACTTGTTCTGCAAGTGTTCCTCAAGACGAGCAAACATTTCTAAGTTTGAACTTGATAACCGAGAGACACCTTGCAAAACGAGCAGTGTGTGATATCAAAGGTCACGTGACCACAACTGGGCCGATGGCTCTCCTCTGTCCCGGGCTGCGGGATTGTGGGTGAGCGTCAACGCAGTATCACATTTCCGCAAAATCCGCAAAAAAAGGCAAAAGCAAGTGTCATTGGATAAAGTTGCAGGAAAAGAAAAAGATTCCACTGAGCCAACAGAGAGCAGCGATTCCGCTAGCGATGGTGAGCGTCACTCTCACCATAACCGTCCTCCCTCCGGCCTCCCTCACACCAGCCTTGAAGGTACGCAAAGGCAGTGCACTTGGTTTATTGTTCTTTATATTTTGTATTTTCTTTATTCTTTTGTATTATGTTATAGCACCGCAATCATTTTTATACGAATATTTGGGTTGTGGAACGAATCATCTGAGTTTCCATTACTTCTTTTTTTTATAAATGTTTCTCATAGTTATTCATTTTTCAGAGACAGACAGCGTGCGAGCAGGGGAGGGGCAGAGAGAAAGAGGGAGACACAGAATCAGAAGCAGGCTCCAGGCTCTGAGCTGTCAGCACAGAGCCCGAGGCGGGGCTCGAACCCACGAACTGTGAGATCATGACCTGAGCTGAAGTCAGATGCTCAACCGATTGAGCCCCCCAGGCGCCCCCTCCATTATTTCTTATGGGGAAATTCGCTTTGATATACAAGTGCTTTGGATTACAAGCATGTTTCCAGAACAGATTATGCTCACAAATGAAGGTTTTACTGTATGTGAATATATATTCACATGTGAACACAATATATTGGTTCTGTTCTCCTGGAGGACCCTAAAACACTTCCCAAAGTGTCCTTGTGTCCCTGCGGGAATACATCCTTCTCTATCTCCTTCCCCCCATCGCCAGACAACCACTATCATTATAGACCAGTTTTCATTTTCTAGAATTTTATATAAATCAAATCATATGCTATGCACTCTTTTTTGATTTGGCTTCTATCCACTCAGCATAATTATTTGGAGATTCATTTGTACAGTTTATGAATCAATAGCTTGTTCTTTTTTACTGCCTAGGAGATACACTTGATGAACATTTGAGTTTTTTCCAGTTTGGGGCTTTTTTTTTTAAGTTTATATATTTATTTTGAGAGAGACAGAGACAGCGTGAGTAGGGGGAGCGACAGAGAGAGAGGGAGAGAATCCCAAGCAGGTTCCGAGCCATCACCACAGAGCCTGATGCAAGGCTCGAACTCACGGAACTGTGAGATCATGACCTGAGTGGAAACTGAGTCAGTTAACTGAGTCACGCAGGTACCCCACGTTTCATTTTTAAATAAGCCACCAAGCTGTGTTTCAAAGCGGTTATTACTGAGCAGTGTGAGTGTCCCTGGCCCCCATCCTCGCCAACACTTGATACAGTCAGTGTCTCTATTGTAGCCATTTCCGCGGGCGGGCAGTGGGGCCTCGCTTTAATCTGCATTTATTTTTCTCAGTGACTGCTGATGGTGAGGCCCTTCTCACGGGCTCATTTGCCATCTGTCTTCTTTGGTCAGGGGTTTGTGCGGATGTTTTGCTCATTTGTTTGGGGCACATACCTGGGAGTTTTTATTGGATTCTGGACATTGGATTTGAAAAAGAGGCTGTGGATTTTATGTTTCAGTTTTCTACTGGCAGCCAGATACAATATCGCAAACTCACCTCCATCCAGTGAACGTTGCAAATCCTGCAGCACAGCAGGTGGGGGGGGGGTGTCATCCGAGATCTCTCCTGGTGGGCACAGAGCCCCCTGTCTGTCTCCCCCACGCGCTGAGATTGCTGAAATGACTGCTTGTAAGTCTCCAGACTGATGCTTTCTATTTCTCACCAACTTGTTCCAGAAGGCCACAAGCGAGGAGGGGGGTGGGGTGCCTCTCAGCTCCAGGGATGTCACAACCTTCCTTCTGAGCCTGGACTCTCTAAAACTTTAGGAGTCTTCTGGCCAGTCTGTGGGAGCCCCCACTTCTAACTTGGAAAGCACCCGTGGAGGGCGGCTGGCTCCTCCCACTGGAGCCTCTGTGGCCCCCACAGGCCAGGCCTGCCTCTAGCGGGCTGTTCCTTGCTCTTCTAAAGCTAAGGGTCCTACCAGGAAGGTGCCCCAGGAAGCCGGGAAGGGATGGGGCGGCGTGTGCTGGCGGCAGGACCGTGACGAGGGACCCTACCACCTTCCCTGCCCTTTCTGTCTAGAGCAATCCTCTCAATAAGAGGAACCTGGCAGGCTCCGCGTCAGGAGTCCAGATTCACCTGCAGCTCGGCCTGAGCAGGGCTTGCTTGGGGTGGGGGAGGGGAGGACACGCTCCCCCTAGTGGCCCCGGAGGGAACATGACCTTGCGCGCAACTGGAGGGAGCGGGAAAGTTTGAGTGAAAGAAGTGAACAGGAAACACCTTTAAACAGTGTTTGAATGCGCTTATGCCTTTGTCTTTTTTAAAAACCTTTAACTTTTTTGTATCAAAAAATTAGCCTATACACAAGTAGCCTGGCTGGTTTAATGAACCCCTGGGCAGCCATCACTCAGCTTCAACCCACATTTTTAAATGTGTATTTTTATTTCTGAGAGAGTGAGAGAGACAGGGCATGAGCAGGGGAGGAGCAGAGAGAGGGAGGGAGACCGAATTCAGAACAGGCTCCAGGCTCTGAGCTGCCAGCCCAGAGCCGGACGTGGAGCTCAAACCCACAAACTTCAAGATCATGACCTGAGCAGAAGTCTGATAGTTGACTGACTTAGACACCCAGGCGCCCCTGGATTTTCTTTTTAAGTAAACTCTACACCCTACCTGGGCACGAACTTACTACCCAAGATCAAGAGTCGGACGCTCTACCCGCTGAGCCGGCCAGGAGCCCCTCCTTGTATTTTCTTAAAGAAAATCCCTGACTTCATATTATTTCATCTGTAAATGTTTCAGTGTGTAGCTCTGAAAAACAAAGATTTGTCTTTTAATTTAATACATAATTTAAAAATGTTTTGGGGCAACTGGGTGGCTCAGTCGGTTAAGCAGCCAACTTCAGCTCAGGTCATGATCTCACATTCGTGGGTTCAAGCCCCGCATCCGGCTCTGTGCTGACAGCTCAGAGCCTGGAGCCTGTTCCAATTCTGTGTCTCTCTCTGACCCTCCCCCTCTCGTGCTCTGTCTCTCTCTGTATCAAAAATAAATAAAACATTAAAAATTAAAAAAAATTTTTTTAAAAATAAACGTTAAAAAATAATTTAAAAATGTTTTAAACTTAATATATAAAGATTTAATGAAAAACCTTAAACATCTATTCTATAAAACATTAAAAGTTTTAAAGATTAAAATTATAAAAATAAAAAATATTTTAAATATTTTAAAATAATATAAAAATATAAAGTACAAAGATATAAGACATATACAAAATATTTTAACAAAAAATTTATTTTAAATGCATCTAGTCCATAAAATATATCAATGTATTTATTATCTAAATATAATATATAAATATAAAATAAAAGTTTTAAAAATATAAAACCTTAATATCATCATCACGCTTAAAAAATTAATGACACTTTGTTAATTTTATCAAATACCCAGTGTTTAAATGTCTAATTGTCTTACAAATGTCATTTTAAAAGTATCTTGCTTATTTGAATCAGAATTCAAAGTTTATCCATTTTTGAGAGAGAGAGAGAGAGAGCGAGAGAGAGAGAATCAGCAGGAGAGGGGCAGAGAGGGGGACAGAGGATATGAAGCCGGCTCTGGGCTGACAGCAGAGAGCCTGACGCAGGACTCAAACCCATGAACCATGAGATCATGACCTGAGCCAAAGTCGGACGCTCAATCGACTGAACCACCAGATGCCCCTGAATCAGGATTCAAATAAAGTTCACATGCTGAAATTGCTTGAGATGTCTTCTAAGCTTTTTTAAATGTTTTTTTTTTTAATATTTATTCATTTTTGAGAACAGAAACAGAGTGTGAGCAGGGGAGGGGCAGGGAGAGAGGGAGACACGGAATCAGAAGCAGGCTCTGAGCTATCAGCACAGAGTCCGATGTGGGGCTCGAACTCACGAACTGTGAGATCACCACCTGAGCCGAAGTTCAATGCCTACCCAACCAAGCCGCCAGGCGCTGCTCCCAGCCTGGACCTTGCTGGCCGCACCAGGTGAGGCAGGGCTGTGTCCTTCCCTCAGGAGACACACACGGTCTGGTTGTCTCTTTTGCTCATATTAACAGCAACTGATGATTAATGTTAGTTTCATTAATTCAGTGCTTGATTTCACTTTGCTTCCCCTTTCTGGTTCTGGTTTTGGAGACACAAGAGGACGGGACAGGGTCCTCCGTGTTCAGGCTCCGTGTCTCCCAAAACGCCACTGTGGCCGGCCCAGCCCTGCCGCCGCGGGTCAGTCAGGTCGTTTCCTGACCCCGGCACTCCTGACGCCTGACAGGTGGTGACACATACCTGGGGTGGGAAGGAAGGAGTGAGTGAACGGGATGCTGGCCTCCACGGCTCCGCAGGTCGCCCGTGCCAGCGCCCTGAGCTCTCGCAGGATTACTGACTTGGGCTGGGACGGGCCAGGACCCCTTACCGCAGGGAACCCTTGACACGATCCCTCAACCCATGTGACCCGTCCGTGATCAGAGCTGAGGTGGGAACACGTGGTTCTGACGGTGGCCTCTGAAGAGAAACTTCCGGAGCGTGGGGCGCCTGGGTGGCTCAGTCAGTTGAGTACCCAACTTCGGCTCAGGTCATGATCTCACAGCTCCTGAGTTCATGAGTTTGGGCCCCCCATTGGGCTAGCTGCTGTCAGCAAGGGAGCCCACTTCAGGTCCTCTGTCCCCTCACTCTGTGCCCTGTCCCCACCAGCGTGCACGCATACTCTCTCTCTTTCTAAAATAAATAAACACGAGGGGGGCAGGGGAGAAACTTCTGGAACACAAGGGAACAAGGGAATAAGCATGTATCAAGAGCAGGGGTTTTCAGTCGGGCTGGCAGACTGGGGTTTAGACATCAACTTTACCGCTTACTCAGCTGTGCGACACTGAGCAAGTTCCTTTTCTCCTCTCGGAGTGACTGACAGCGGTTCCCAAAGGTACCAGGTCCCAACGAGTGTAAACTGTAAATGTTATCTTATTTGGAAAAGGGCCTTGGCTGTTGTGACTAAATTCAGGATCTCGACAATGGACAGACTATCCCGGGCTATCTGGTGACCCCTAAATGTAATCACAAATGTCCTTATAAGAGAGAGAGGCGGGGGAGGGGGAGACCTGACACACACAGAGGGCCAGGGAGGGAGGTGCCGCGAGGGCGGAGCACAGAGGGACTGAACATGACGGCCTTGAAGACCGGAGTGCTGTGGCCACAGGCCAAGGAGAGATGGCAGGCAGCCGCTATGAGGGCTCGGAGCGGCCTCCCCCTGCAGCCTCCGGGGGGAGTGTGGCCCTGCCGTCCTGATGTCAGACTCCGAGAGTCAGAATCCGTCTCTGTGCTTTTGGACGACCAACTTTGTGGTGACATGTGACAGCAGCCACAGGAAACGAATCCACCTCCTTGTGCCTCGGTTTCCCCATCTACGAAAGGCACTGTGGGCCCCCTTAGTGGGGGGGAGGAGAGAAAGTGCTGCAGGTGGGCTGGGGGGGTGCTGAGGGGGCCGGTCCCTCTGCAGGGGCCGCGGCCTTACAGCTGCAGGGCGGGCCCTGTGGCCCGAACTGGCCGCAGTTGACCCGGCAGGGGCGGCAGATGGGAATTCTGACGGACTCCCCAGGGGGCTGGCCTGCACTCAGCTTCCTCACCCTTCCAGGGCCCGGGTTTCCACCACCTGAGCTGGGGGAAGAGAGCAGCCTGGCACCGAGGGGAGAGAGGAGTGCAGGGCAGGGAGAGCTGGAAAGGAGTGTGTGCAGGGCAGGGTGTCAGGGAACAAGCAGGGACACCCCTTCCCCTGGGAGGGGGCCCTGGAGGGTCAGCAGAGAGCCCCTGGGTTCCCCAGGCTAGGTCAGCTGAGCCCACCTCGGGGCCACCTGCCAGCACATCTCCCGGGGAAAGCCCCGCCCCCCCCAGGCCCGCACTGCCCTCTCACGACCTGCATGGCCCTTGCTGGACTGTGTCTTCTCAACTCAGCGCTGGGCGGGGGGCAGGCATCAGCTCCGTTTTGCTCATGGCAGCGTCCCTCGCACCTAGCACCCAGCAGGTGCTCACACACCTTTGTTGAGAGGGATGAATGAATGAGCAAAAAGATCCTGGAATGCGTGGCCAGTCCAAGAAGGGGATCTGGGAGAGGCTGACTTCATGAGCACCCCGCCAAGGGCCATGCACGGAGTTCAGCATTGAAGACTGTCCCTCGAAGCTTCAGAACTACTCTTGGTGTCCTACTCGGTTTCGGCTCAGGTCATGATGATCTCAGGATTCATGGGTTCAAGCAAACCCCACGTCGGGCTCTGCGCTGGCAGTGTGAGCCTGTTTGGGGTTCTCTTTCTCCCCTTCCCTCTCTCCACCCCTCCCCTGCTTGTGTGCTGTCTCAACATAGATAAATAAATTTTAAAAAAACAAAAAAGAATAGCACAGAGTTTATGAGAGGAGACAGAAAAGCCCCAGAAGGGGCTCATGATCCACCACATTCCTAGTTTCTCTTTCTCATTCCCCTCACTGTCCAGTGGAACTGAAAATGTTTGGTGGCAGAAGAGAGTGGTCCAGGGGCGGGAGGGGTGGGCAGGATCAAGGCCCCTAGCCAGTCCTCACACTGTCCATCTGGCCCAGCGCTGCACGAGTCCGCTGTGAGCACTGGGGGGATGGGCGCTTCCCCCAATAAACCCCCCAATAAACCATCCCAGGTCCGGTGTGGAGCTCCTGGCTCTCTACCTGATCCTGAAGAGTCCTGCCCACCTCCTCATTCCTTGCATTCCCACCCAGGACTTCCGGTTTTTAACGTTTGTGGTAACGCTACTGCGACTGTGATTTGTGTTGAGTCTTGTTTTCTAGAGTTACCAAGTGAGACATTTACAGATGGGATGGGATATCTGGGATCTGCTTTGAGAAACAGGGTGGTGGGACGTGGAGGAAGAGAAGCTGAATGAGCTTTTCGTGATACCGTTCGGTCTGCTTTTGTAGGTATTTTAAGTTTTCCACTGGAAAAAAGCTGCCCCGGAGATGCCCAGGTAGGGGTGGGGGTGAGGGAGACGCGCCCCTGGAGACCCGGCCACCCTCCAGCGTTGGCCTGGGCGCGAGCTGGCGCGGGCTCTGGCGCCACCTGGCGGCCGTCGCGGGACCGACAGCCTCTGAGGTGCCCTGGGCCCCAGGAGCGCCCGCAGGGCACCCCGAGCTCCCCAAACCCGGGCCGGACCCCACAGCACGGAGCGCGCGGGCCCACTCGGTGCTGCCATGACCCCTCGGAAGGCCCTTCTGGACCCCAGCCCAACCTCGCCCTCCCAGGGCCCACCTCTACCCCTCACTCCCCACCCTCCTACCCCCACCCCGACGGAGCCGGAGCCATTGCAGTCCTGGCGTGGGAATGAGGGCACTGACCGGCGATTATGGGGTTCCCTCCTCCACGCTCGCTAGGGGACCTCCCGAGGGTGGCGAGTAGGCCTGGCCGCTGCACCTGGCACATCTAGTCAACTCTTTGGGGTCTCACTTTCTGTAATTTTACCAAAATGTCACCATTTAAAGGCAAACACTTACAGGAGCATTTCCCATCTCCCTGCTTCCGGTTCTCTAGAGTGGGAGTTCTCAACTCTTTTAGCTGATTCTTTTATTATTTACCTCCGTATCGCTAAAAAACAGGCTTATATTTTTCGCTTTCCCCACTTTGGGTGTTTTCAACTGAGGCTAGACCGTGACAATTTAGCTCTTCTACACTTTTCACCTTCCACTCCCTTCCACTTCCTGTCTTCTCGACCTTTCACCGCTTTATACTTCTGGCTTCCTTCACCTCTCACCTTCCACCCCCTTCTACTTCCGGTCTCCTTCACCCTTCACCCCCACACTTCAGGTCTCCTTCACCCTTAGCATCCTAGACTTTCTGTCCCTTCATCCTCCCTGTTACGGCTTATTTGGGGTTCGATTCATTTTCTGAATTTAAGCTAACGGTTAACTACTACTCACAGGTGAGCCATGATGAATTTTTCCTTCTGCTTGACTTTTCATTTTCTCCAGATTTCATGATTGTCTTGCGTTTTCTTTTGCTTAGTTCTCTATATATTTGTTGCTATTTTATCTATTTGTGTAGATTCGACTATGTTAGCTGTTCTATTAATTTCGGTGTCTGAAGAACTCTTTCCCAGGGCCTCTGGCCTCTCCCATGTCAGGGAGCTGATCTCTGGAGGTGCCCTCCATGGACTCTCTCTTGGGTGGAAGCCCATTTCCTTCCCTTTTCTTCTCATTTCGTGCTTCGTTCTCCTGTTTTGATTGAGTCTATCCTCCACCAGCTTCCTGAGAAACGATGCTTAACAGGCGAACACTTGAGACGTTTCATATCTAAACACGCCTATTTTGCCCTGATGTCTGGTGGCCTCATTGGGTTTATAACTGTTGCTTGGGAATCACTGTCCTTAAAGATTTTTGAAGGCATGCGGAGAACCATCTAGTGTTATTTATTTTTTAATTTTTTAATGTTTACTTATTTTTTGAGAGAGACACAGAGTGTGAATGGGGTAGGGTCAGAGAGAGAGGGAGACACAGAATCCGAATCAGGTTCCAGGCTCTGAGCTGTCAGCACAGAGCCCGATGTGGGGCTTGAACCCACGAACCGTGAGATCATGATCTGATCTGAAGTCAGCCGCTTAACCGACTGAGCCCCCCGGGCGCCCCAACCATCTCGTGTTATTAATGAGAAGTCTGAGGCCATGAGGACCCATGATCTGTCCTATTTAGTGTATTTTCCCCTTTTTGGAAGTTTGGAGAGTCTTCTCTTTGTCCTGAGTATCCTGAAAATTCATGACGTTGTGTTTTTGAGTGATCGAATTTTACACTATGCAGGGATCTGAAGAAGCCTTTCTGTGTGTATTTCATGACCCCCAATTCTGGGAATTTTGGAGAGAAAAAAATGAGAAAACAGATCCAGGATGTCCAACCTAAAGTTTTGGAAGTGAGGAACAAAGAATGTGATGGGAAGGCAGTTAATTCATAAAAATAACACAAAAATTTCCAGAACCGAGTATCCTAAGGCTGTGGATTGAAGAGTCCTAGGGACCTCTCAGTGTGATACACGACAAGGGCCTCCATGCAAGGCATGTGCTGGTGACATCTCGTGGTTTGTATATTCGAAGTTGCGTTTAAATGTGATATAGAAATTATCTGGGCCTCAACGTACGACCCAG
>PJEM01012910.1:22631-44147 GCA_004023845.1 Helogale parvula
GGGGGGGGGGGTGTGGAGGGCAGGCTTGCTGGGGTATCAAGATAAGGTGAGGTGGGACCCAACCGACCGTGGAGGTCAGGCCTGATCTGGCTGGAGCCCCGCTCCTTATCTGAAACTTCCCACAGAGAAAACAATGCCCTCGCTGTGTTCCACTTGAGCCCGACCACACCACGAGGCCCAGGGCAGCGGCGGCCCGATAAGCAGGGAAAAGTTCCTCTTGGGAACTGAAGGGGAGTGCGTCCTGCGTCTTGTAAGTCTCCTTGTGAGGGTTCTCCATGACCCTCTTGCCTTCTCCCTGGAGTTGGAATCTTGGCACTGGGAGGGATCTTAGAACCGCCTCGCCACTGAGCAGATGCCACACGGGGTCCGGGATCGGCCCAAGGGTCATGCTGCTCATTGGTGGCAGAACTGGGTTTAGAACCCAGACCTCTGGATCCCCCGTCCGGGGCTCCCTCCGGCCTGCCTGTGCTCACATCAGAAGAGGCAGCCTTTCATCTGAAGGCTGCCTACACTCAGCTGCTCAGCCCTGGGAGCATCTCAGGGGGTCCCGCTGGTGGGGGGGGGGGGCAGGGGAGAAGGGGCCAGAGCAGAGTTTGCTATTTCATGTAGCTTCTGCATTCAAGACCATGTTGACAACGTACAGGCCAAGGGCAATGATCTCCATTCCGCGTGTGTTTCAATATCCTTACTGCTCTGCACATTCACGCTCGCATTCCCCAGGCCAAGGTCTTCAGGGTGCCTCCCTGCCCGAAAGCCGTGTAGAGCTGCACTTGGCAGGCAGCCGGACCCCAGAGGGACCTGGAGCCAAATAAAATATGAATTCAGTTGAGAAGTGACTCAGGCGCTCGGTTTTGCATCAAGGTTGCTGGGAAGCAAGAAGTGGTGGCGCTTACCCTCTGAGGCTGGGGGCCAGCTCCCCGAGGGGTGGGCCACGTCCCTTCCGTCCTCTGACACAGGACTTGCTTAACACCCTTGGGAAGAGTTGATGTCCGTTATAGGTTGAATCGTGTTCAGCAAAGCCCATGAAGCCCTCGCCCCAGTACTTGTGGACGTGACTGGATTTGGAAGAGTTTCTGCAGATGATTAAGTTAGGATGAGGTCATCAGGGTGAGGCGCAATGGCGGGTGCCCTAATAGAAAGGGGGAAAGACGGAGACACAGGGAGAATACCGCGGGAAGACAGGGATTCCAGGCCCCAGGCCCGAGGACAGCTGGACCCGGGGCACAGCCCAGGGACACATCTTCCCCTGGCAGCTTTGGAGGCAGGTGGCCGTGCTGACGCCTGGAGCTCAGGCTTCTGGCCTCCAGAAGCAGGAGACAATGTATCTCTGTTATTTCGGGTGTGTGGTCCACATTCAGGTGGGGGCGCCTGGGCGGCTCAGTTGGTTACACATCCAACTTGGGCTCAGGTCATGATCTCACAGTTCGTGGGTTTGAGCCCCGCGTCAGGCTCTGTGCTGACAGCTTGGAGCCTGGAGCCTGCTTCAGATTCTGTGTCTCCCTCTCTCTCTGCCCGTCCCCTGCTCATGCTCTGTCTCTGTCTCTCAAAAATGAATAAACATTAAAAAAAAAAAACAGTGCCCCCAGGAAACGAACGTGTTGCCCAAAGCATCAGCTGGTTTCTGCCTCCTGCCTGGCAGGCCGGTCTGTCTGCCTGTCTGTCTGTCTCCGCCTGCCATGGCTGTCTCCCAGCCCAGCCATCAGCGTGTGGGAGTGGCACCAGCAAGACTGGGGTCTCGGACTCCGTGCTCGTGGGCCTGAAGCCCGGGGCAGCCTCCCGACACCAGTGGGCCCTCCAGCCCAGGGCACCAGGAGAGGTAGCGAGGGGTGGCTTGGACTGGCAAACCGCGGGCCGGGCTGCCGCTGGCCCGAGAGGGTGTCTGGCCCAGGGCCTGGGAAGGTCGAGTGTCCGTGCAGTCCTGTCACGTAGCAGAGAGCTGCCACCACTCAGGCTCCCACCTGTGAAACGGATTCCTCATCTCCCAGCCGCAGGTCCCCGGGGGCAGGCGCGCGAGCAGAGGATATTTTTGGTTTTGTGACGAGAGCTGGGGAGCTTCTGGTCTTGGGGGCGCCGGTGCCAAGCACCCTTGTAACGGGCGGACGCTGCACGGGGCATAACGGGCCTCAGTCCCCCTCCTTCCTTCCGGGTCTGTGAGTTGATCTCTGACCACTTTCTTTTCTTGAGAAAGGGCGAATCATTCTTGTGCCCCCCAAGTTCCTGCTGATTTAGCGTCATTTGCATGTTCAGCCTTTTAGGTTATTTAACTTGTAAATTTCCCTCAATAATTCCAGCTCCATCACTTTAGGCCCTGATTGCGGCACTTAAATTTTTTAGTATTCCGCGCACCTCCTTCCAAGATGTGCGGGCTCAGCCGATATCAGAGCAGCCAGAAAGCCCTCCAGCCTCCCGTCTGGGGACTGCGGCGGGTGCCCAGGCTCTGAGGGAAAAGCAGGGGCACAAAGGGGTTGTCGCCAAGTGAGCTCCGCGCCCCATGGGCCTTTTCCAAGGAGTGTCCCTAAGTGTGCAGGTCCTCGAGCTCCGGGACAGCCCTCCCTGGGGGACTGCCCGTGGGTCACACTTCTCAGCTCCATCCCTGCAGGCGTCCCCCTCGGGGCCCGGCTCCACCCCCAGATTCAGCCCCCCCATCCTTTCTGGTCCTGCTCTGTGTCTCAGGGGCTGGCCCCGAGGCTGTCGGCCCAGCAGGGGCTCCGAGGGGGACTCCTCTGGGTGCCTCAGGACAACCGTTCCTTCAGGAAGGCGCCTCCCCCACCCCACTGGGCCCCACTAGTAAGATTCTCCTCCTGGGGCACCCAGTTGGCTCGGTGGGTAGAGCACGCAACTGTTAATGTCAGAGTGATGAGTTCAAGCCCCATGTTGGGCTTGATAGACAGATATAGAGAGAGATAGGTAAAGACAGAGAGATGGATGATAGAGACAGAGAGAGAGAGAGAGAGAGAGAGAGAGATCTTCCTTTAGGCCCCAGGAGGCTGGAGGTTCTGTTGTGCCTACTCTTGGGGCGGGTGTTACTTTGCCCCCAGGCCCCTGCCCCAGTCTCTGCAAGTTGTTGCAAAACCAACCCCATCAGACTTAGTGACAGAACGAGATCCCTTTACGTGTCCTGGGGGCGGGGGGTTAGGAACTCAGACAAGGCAAAGACAGGCAAGTAGTCTGGGCTCCTCAGCCAGGAAGACTGGAAGGCTGGACGACTTGGCAGCCCAGGGCTGGAATCATCTGGAAGCTTCCTCGCTCACATAAGGTCTAACAGCTGAGACTGGCCGTCAGCCAGGACTCTTACACATGGCCTCTTCATCTGGTCGCGCCGCGCAAGCTGGCTCGGGCTCGCGTGCCAGGGGAGCACAGGACAAGTCCACGGCGTTTGAGTGATCTTGCCTTGGAAGTCACACGGTGTTACCTGCACCCTATGGTCCCACCCGGCGAGCTGCTCCTGGAGTGGGCTCCGGAGACCGGATGTGGCTGTGCTTGGGGCCGAAAGGGTCCACGCGGCCCTGACCTTCCTTGGTCACCAGCTTCCCTACCGAGACCCCGGAGGGTGCGGCTAACCAGTGGAGGATTTTCTCGGTGTGCCCTGGCGGCTGCTGCGGAAGCTGGGCTGGTGAGTGTCTGCCATTTTCTGCTTCTAGAGTAGGAGGGAGTTTTGCCCAGTAAAAGGGTTTCCCTGGAGGTATGAATAAAGACAGATTAAGGTAGATGAAGACCTCAGATTCTGAGGTGTCACTGAGTCCAAGGGATGTTTGGCCGGGGACCCAGAGAAAAGGCGGTTCTTTTTTTATTAAGTTTTTTTTTTAATGTTTATTTTTGAGAGAGAGAGAGACAGAATGTGAGAGGGGGAGGGGCAGAGAGAGAGGGAGACACCGAATCCGAAACAGGCTCCAGGCTCTGAGCTGTCAGCACAGAGCCTGACTTGGGGTTCGAACTCACAGACCGTGAGATCATGACCTGAGCCGAAGTCGGACGCTTGACCCACTGAGCCCCCCTGGCGCCCCGAGGAAAGTCACTTCTGACGCGTCTCTAGCAAATGTGCCAGGCTGTGCCCTCTCTGTGCTCCTTCAGCAGAGTCTACGATGAAACGCGGTACACATTTCTCCCCTTTTCGGATGAGAACAGGATAGTCGATAAAATTGGAATACGGCCCTTTGACTGCGACTGCAAAACCCGTTGTGAAACATTTCAATAAAACGAGAGAGCCATGACAGACTCCGGATTTTGGATGCGTATAAAGGATGCCTTCTTTTGTCATCATTAAATTAGACTTACAATCAGTGGAATCTGAAACAAATGCAATAAAAACGAGACAAAATCAATATAAATTATTCTGACGTCGAGAAGCAAATGGTAACAAAAACCTTTCAGGTCACATAAAAAGCAGTAATTGATGCAGGCGAGGGGACACATTTTGAATAGAAGCTAAGAGTAGGCTTTCGGATTGTTTGATAATTTAATGAATCATCTGAACACACCGGAAAAGGATGTAACCGCTTTGCTCATCTGACAAGACGATGCTGACATTGACAAAAATAAAAGTCATACAGCAGCACCACCAGGAGGCCGTCCCTGATGCCCTGATTACTAAAGGTCATGAGTTCAAGGTTTCTTTAAGTTTATTTATTATTTTGTTTTGTTTTTATTATTTTTGAGAGAGAGAGAGAGAGACAGCATGAGCGGGGGAGGGGCAGAGAGAGAGGGAGACACAGAGACACAGAATGTGAAGCAGGCTCCAGGCTCTAAGCTGTCAGCACAGAGCCTGACATGGGGCTTGAACTCACGAACCGTGAGATCATGACCTGAGCTGAAGCCAGACACTTAACCAACTGAACTACCCAGGTGCCCCAATTTATTTATCATCCTTGAGAGAGAGAGAGAAAGAGAGAGGAGGGGCAGAGAGAAGGAGAGACACAGTCCCACATAGGCTCAGCACTGACAGAGCCCGGAAGTGGGGCTCAAACTCACAAACCATGAGATCATGGCCTGAGCCAAGATCAGGAGTGGCCGACTGAATCATCCAGCCGCCCACCTCACAGGGCTTTTAAGGTTAGTCCAGGAGCACCTCCTGGCTGACAGAGGGGAGCCTGCTTGGGATTCTTTCTCTCCTTCTCTCAAACCCTGTCCCTACTTGTGGGCGTGTTCTGTCTCTCTCAAATTAAATAAATAAATATTAAAAAAAAAAAAAACCAGGCGCACCTGGGTGGCTCAGTAGGTTAAGTGCTCAACTTCAGCTCAGGTGATGATCTCACAGCTCATGAGTTCGAGCACGAGTGGGGCTCTGTGCTGACAGCTCGGAGCCTGGAGCCTGCTTCGGATTCTGTGTCTCCCTCTCTCTCTCTGCCCCTTCCCCACTCATGCTCTCTCTCTCAAAAATAAACATTAAAAAAAAAGCTAGACCCTAAGCAAAAAATAAATGCACTGAAACCTTAAAACTCATATGTGAAACCTCAGATGCAAAAAAAAAATCTTAAAAATTTATAATAATAATAAATTTTTTTGAGAGACAGAGAGAGTGTGAGCAGGGGAGGGCCAGAGAGAGAGGGAGACACAGAATCTGAAGCAGGCTCCAGGCTCTGAGCTGTCAGCACAGAGCCGGATGTGGGGCTCCAACCCACTAACCGTGAGATCATGAATTGAGCCGAAGCCGAACGCTCAACCCACTGAGCCACCCAGGTGCCCCTAAAATTTATAATAATTATTATCAGCAATGCCCTGCAAATTTGTACTGCTCAAGGTCCAATCAGGAGACAGAAGCCACAAAGCAACTTGAACAAGGGAAGTTTAACATAAAGAATTAATTTTGAGGTGCCTGGGTGACTCAGTCGGTTAGGCAGCCAACTTCGGCTCAGGTCATGATCTCCCGGTTTGTGGGTTCGAGCCCCGCGTCAGCCTCTGTGCTGACAGCTCGGAGCCCGGAGCCTGCTTTGGATTCTGTGTCTCCCTCTCTCTCTGCCCCTCCCCCCCCCCACGCTCTGTCTCTCTCAAAAATGAATAAATGTTAAAAAAAATTTTTTTTTAAGGATTAATTTTAACACGGGGTTGGAGTAATACAGGATTGGCTCGTTCCTGAAGCACGCAGCCTCGGGAAACCCAGCGAGCGTCGGTCCCCTGCGTGACACTCGGCACCCGCGAAGACGTCCCCCTGCAGGGCCGAGATCCAGACATTATTGGAGGCCGCGCGGCTCCCCGCCCGGCGCAGAAGCCCCTGAGGTGCCGGGTTGGCCGCACCTGCTCCCCGGGGGCCAGCGGGCCCTCCACGGGGAGGCGGCAGCGCTCCGAACTCGCCCCAAAGCCCCGGGAGAACACAGTCCCCGCCCCCGCCAGCACTTGGGGTTGGCCCAGGGGACGCCCAGGCAGCTTGCGGCTGCGGGCAGCGGGGCGCCGCGGACACCCACGCCGTCGGATCTCAGACGCCCGGACCCTGCGGACGCGGCTGGAAGCGCCGCGCGTGGACCGGGACCGGGAGGTGGCGGGGGAGCCCTTCCCCGCCGGCGGCCCTCCAGCGCCCTCTCCTGACGACGCCTAACACCCACCATTCGGCAGACAAAATACGCCCGGGGCCCCGCACCCATCCAAAATCAGACCGCACAGGGTGGCGAGGGCTGAAATGCATTCCGCTGATAACTGGCCTCCAGAAGCCGAAGGAAACTCCTCTGAGTTAGTGAATCACCAAACCTGCGTCCACCATCCTGGGGGGAAGAAGGGCTTTCCAATGGCTCTGGTAAGAATGTCCTCGTTGGAAGAGTAACTCAAAGAGATTACAGCCACACCGTAAGAAAAAAACACAGAGGTGTATTTAGTTAGTAAAGATGTTTCCCTTTTCTGGGTTTTATGATGTTTTGTCGTATCTTTCAACTTTTAAAAATTTGTCACGTTGTGTTTTTCATTCTAAGGGAATATTTACTTGCATTCCTAGTATCGTATTTGTAATAATTGTCTTTTTTTGTTTTTCATAAAGGGACTTTCCAAGTGTTATTAGTTTCAGGACACCCCAGACTGGACCTGCTCTTGCCCGTGAGAAAAAGCTTCCAAGCTTAAAAAATTTTTGTTTAGGTGTGCCTGGGTGGCTCTGTCCGTTAAGTGTCGAGCTTTGGCTCGGGGAATGATCTCACGGTTCGTGGGTTCGAGCCCCACATCGGGCTCTGTGCTGACCGCTCAGAGCCTGGAGCCTGCTTCAGATTCTGTGTCTCCTCTCCCTCTGACCCTCCCATGCTCACACTGTCTCTGTCTCTCAAAAATAAATAAAAAACATTAAAAAAATTTTTTTTAATGTTTATTTACTTTTGAGAGAGAGAGACAGGATGTGAGCTGGGGGGGTGGGCACAGAGAGAGAGAGAATCTGAAGCAGGCTCCAGGCTCTGAGCGGTCAGCACAGAGCCCGATGCGGGGCTCGAACCCATGAACCGTGAGATAGCGACCTGAGCCGAAGTCAGATGTTTAATTGACTGAGCCACTCAGGCTCTGCAAAGCTTCCAAGCTTTTCATAAATGTTGCGCATCAGGGTCCTTATCAGGTCTCAGCCTCCTTGGAGTACTTTAGACTAAACAGGTCACTTGCCCCGTGCTGAACCGCTGCGGCGCTGAAGGGGGACCTGCTGGCTTTCTCTGCTCTCCACGCAGCACCTCTGAAACCGGAGGTGTGGGCTTTCCACCCCGAGCAATCCTCCGATTCTCCTCGACAGCAGGCTGGTGTCCTACGATTCAGTCTACACTCACCCTCGCTCCCTGGACAGAGCGTCACCTCCCACGGGTTAAGGACTCCGTCCCACAAGACTGCACCCACCGTACTGCAAGCGCCAACATCACCCCAGGTCGTCGCCTGTGCTTGAGACTGACCGGCTTTAAATCAGGGCTTCCCACCACCCTTTCCTCAGACAGGATAGTCTGGTAGACTGAGTCAGGGGACTCAGGAAAAGAGTGTACGTACTAGGTTACGAGTTTATTAAAAAGGGATGCAGCCAGAAGCAGCCAGATTGAAGAGATGGGGTGGGGGGCGGCTACCGGGCAGGGGAACTGGGCTTCTGTGCCCTCTCCAGACCCCCCCCCCCCGCCCTCCATCCACACGCTCAGCAACCCAGAGGCTCTCTGAACTCCTTCCACTGGGGTTCCCGTGGTTGATGTTTTTAACGGAGGGCTCAGGTCATAGGTTCCAGTGATGAAAACATTGGCCATTACTGATTAACTCGACTTCCAGCCCCTCTTTCCTCCCTCCTGGAGGGGGGTGTGTGCGCGCGTGTGGCTGAAGGGCCAGCCCTCTAATCAGGAGGTTGGTTCCCTTGGCAACCAGCCTCCATCCCGAGGTGCATCCTGGAAAGCCCCCTGGCCCCAGCCAACTCCTTCGCATAGAAAAAGACACTCGTCACTTCAGAGATTCCAAGATTTTGGAAGTTGCATACCAGGAAGTGGGGCAGAGACCAAATATATATTTCTTATTATGTCAGGCACTTTTTTATCTGCATGCTCATTGGGTACCTAGCCCACGCCACTGCCTATTTTTATTTAACTAAAATGTCTTTCTAGTTTCACACAAATGTGTCTCTTCTTCCCGGAATGTGCAGAGAAGGCCCCATCTCCTTCACAGCCACAGTCACTTCCTACTTTGGGCTGTAAACTCCCAGAGGGAAGAGGTCATGTTATTTATATATTTGAACTTGAACCCGTAGCAGCATTCCATAAATGTCAGCTGCCTGAGTTAAGATAGTTCTCCTGCCTCCTTTATTAGATTATACACTCCGTGAGGACAGAGCTAGGATTAAAGTTGAGGGAACTCAGGGAAGTCACCCAGTCTAACCCCTGAGCACAGCAGGGAACCGAGGCCTGTACTAGGAATTGTCCTCGAGACCCTGCGGGCAAGGTCAATGGGTGTCATCTTCAATGTCAGTGCTCTTCCTGTCCTTCACGGTGTGTGTGGGGATGTGTGTGCGCGTGTGGTGTGGGTGTGTGATGGGGTAAGAGGGCAGGGACGGAGTGAGCAGTGGAGCCAGAACCCCGGGGCCCCAGGGGCTGAGTTGGACATCTGTTGGCATCTGTCCTTCTCCCCATTCTTGGCCCAGGTAAGCGTGTCGGGACCACAACGCCAAGAGTCCATCGTTCACGCGGGGGACTGGGGGCACCTATTTGGCTCAGTCGATGGAGCCTGTAACTCTTGGTCTCAGGATTGTGAGTTCGAGCCCCACATTGGGTGTACAGATTCCTTAAAAAAAATAAAATCTTAAAAAAATAACAAATGAAAATGGGAGTGGTTGGGGACATGTAATCAAAGTCTTCCAAAATTCCTGACAATCTCTGCAGCAAGCGGGTTGCTTGGGTCCTGGTTCTTTTCTTTTTTTTTTTTTTCAATTTTTAAATGTTTTATTTATTTTTGAGAGAGAGAGAGAGAGAGAGTGAGCAGGGGAGGGGCAGAGAGAGAGGGAGACACAGAATCCCAAGCAGGCTCCAGGCTCTGAGCTGTCAGCACAGAGCCTGACACGGGGCTCGAACCCACAAACAGTGAGATCACGACCTGAGCCAACGCTGGACGCTTAACCGACTGAGCCACCCCGGTGCCCCATAGCGATGATTCTTAAAAGGGGGAATCAATGGGTCAAGAAATATAAACTTTAAAAAACCTTAATATTCTTTATTTTCTCTCAAATTGTTGTACGCACTTACAGTTTCATCAACGGAGTATGAAGACGTGTATGTTTCAGATGTCCCCTCCCTTGTCAGCTTGTATGTTATCGAACAAATGCCAGTCTAACGCAGCAAATGATTTCTTCTCGTGGTTAATTTGTGTTTCTTTAGTTACTGGGTGGGTTGAACATCTTTTTAAATGTAGTTTTTTTAAGTGTTTTTTTTTTAAATTTATTTTAGAGAGAGACAGTGTGAGCAGGGGAGGGTCAGAGAGAGAGGGAGATGCAGAATCTGAAGCAGGCTCAGGCTCTGAGCTGTCAGCACAGAGCCCGACGCGGAGCCTGAACTCCCAAGCTTTGAGATCATGACCTGAGCCGAAGTTGGATGCTTAACCAACTGAGTCACCCAGGAGCCCCCTTCTTTAAACTTTCCCCCCCCAAACTTTTTAAAAGAGAGAAGTAGGGGTGCCTGGGTGGCTCAGTCGGTTAAGCATCCAACTTCAGCTCAGGTCGTTATCTTACAGTTTGTGAGTTCGAGCCCCACATAGGGTCTCTCTGCTGTTACCACGGAGCCTGCTTGGATCATCTGACCCCTCGCTCTCTGCCCCTCCCCTGCTTGTGCACGCTCTCTCTCTCTCTCTCAAAAATAAACATCTAAAAAGTTAAAAAGTGGGGCACCTGCGTGGCTTAGTAGGTTAAGCATCTGGCTTCGGCTTAGGTCATGATCTCATGGTTGGTGGGTTCGAGCCCCGTGTCGGGCTCTGTGCTGACAGCTGGGAGCCTGGAGCCTTCGTCACATTCTGTGTCTCCCTCTCTCTCTGACCCTCCCCTGCTTGCACTGTCTCTCAAAAATAAATAAAAAACATAAAAAAGTAAAATAAAAAAGTAAAAAATTAAATAAAAATAAATAAAAGAGAGAAGCAGAGGGCAGATTCTATCAGGGGACGGCAGCCTACCGGTGGGTCACGGAGACTCACGCTTCCACATAGCAAGCACTCAGTACACATGTCCCAGATTCGCGGACCACCAGCAAGGATCCTGCTTGGTGAGGTGTGCGGGACGCCATTTTGTCCTGCTCTTCCTCTCCCGTCTTATTCTGGGCTTGCGTAGGGGAATGGACTCTCCCTGCTTTTGTGGGGAGGAGGGCCAAGGTGGAGATAGGACCCAACGGCCCAATGTGAACAGGTGTACTAATCCTCTTCAGCTCAAGTTTTGTAGCGATGATTCCAGAAAGTACACCGGGAGGATTTGGCTTGTAGAACTTGGGACTTTCGGGGGCACCTGGATGGCTCAGTTGGTTAAGCATCTGGCTTCGGCTCAGGTCATGATCTCATAGTCTGTGGGTTCAAGCCCCACGTCGAGCCTGTGCTGACAGCTCAGAGCCTGGAGCCTGGAGCCTGCTTCACATTCTGTGTCTCCTTCTCTCTCTGACCCTCCCCTGCTCACACTGTCCCTCAAAAATAAATTGAAAACATAAATTAAAAAATAAAAGAACTTGGCACTTGCGGCTCTTGCTGAATACTTCTCTTGAGCTGCCAGCCAACACGTTATCTGAATCTTACCACGAGAGGGAGCCCTAAACTCAGGCTGATTCTGAAGTTCGGTCAGGTGCTGTCTTCAGAGTTCCTCTTCACAAATTTTGATTTTCCACCTAAAATATTTCCTCACAAGTTCAAGCGGCTGCAAGAAACGCAACTGCCTGTCGAGTGTGGTTAAAAACAGTTACGTGACTCTTGGCTATATATTCAGCGATATCTATCAGCAATTTGATATTTAACATGTAAAAATACATACAGTTTGGGGCGCCTGGGTGGCTCAGTCGGTTAAGCATCTGGCTTCGGCTCAGGTCATGATCTCATAGTCTGTGGGTTCAAGCCCCACGACGGGCTCTGTGCTGACAGCTCAGAGCCTGGAGCCTGTCTTCGGATTCTGTGTCTCCCTCTCTCTCTGACCCTCCCCTGCTCATGCTCTGTCTCTGTCTCTGTCTCTGTCTCTCTCTCTCTCTCAAAAATAAACAAACACTTAAAAAAAAAAAGACACTGGAGACTTTCACATTGAAATGTCAATAATTACAGTTTAGGTAACGAAACATCCGGAGATTTATATCTATTCTTCTCTCACTTTATTATTTAAAATTTTATAATGAGAAAAATAAGAAACACATGTTAAATAGGATTCCTAAACTACTCAGCAAATCTTCTCTTCACTCGGGACTGGCTGCTTTCCAGGCGTGGATTTTCGTGCAGGAAATACAGGCGTCAGGGCAGGAGCCGGGAACACGGGGAGGGGTCCTCTCTCCTGACTCCGCCCACAGGCTCGATTACAAGATTATCCCCGATTACAGCCATTCCGTTATTAACATCTCTTGGCGATTAAGCTCTACCGCTGCTATGTAATCCCTCCTCTGGGGTGACACACCAAGTATCTGACGCATCGGGATGAATCACTCTGGCTGGTGTGCCTTCGCAGGGAGCGCTTGCGAGGAGGCGGGCATGGGCGGAGGTGTGGCGGCGCGGGGGCAAAGAAGGGGCAGGTAGGGAAGGGCCGGAGGTAGGCATCATCAGCCTAGCGCTCTGCCTAAATGAGTTATTGAGCCAGACGCTGCTGTCTATTCAACGTCCACTTTCCTCTTCTTCCTGATAGACGACCAGTTCTTCTGTTTTGAGGGGTGAGCAGCGATTCCGCAAGATGCCTGGCAAGTAGAGGCTATTTTTTTCTAGCCCAATGACTTTCTTTTAAAAACATTTTTTTTTAAATGCTTATTTTCTTTTCCGTGAAGGGGAGGAGGGAGAAGGGCAGAAAGAGAGGGAGACACAGAATCTGAAGCAGGCTCCGGGCTCTGAGCTGTCAGCACTGAGCCCGATGCGGGGCTGGATCCCACAAACTGTGAGATCATGACCTGAGCCGAAGTCGGCCACTTAACTGACGGAGCCCCCCAGGCGCCCCAAGTCTAATGACTTCCTAGTGACATTTTTTCCAGTCTAGTCAGAAACGGAAGAGGGGGGGGGGTCTTCTGGAAAAGCTATTGTTATCCTAATAAAATCACCTAATAAAATCAGACTTAGTTGACACTTGCTTTTCATTCTTTGCTCCTCCCCCTCTTCTTGTCTGGACCACAGACCCAACGTCTGGAGGCAAAGCGGCCATCTTTTCCCGGGGCATAAAAAGTGTCAGAAGGTAAGTTTCTGGATTAGAGTAAAATCACGATACACACGCACAGATATAAAAATGAACGCGTGTTAAGATTTTGTTGGACTCGAGGGAACAGGGCAGACGTTAAACAGCTCAGCAGAGGAGCCGAGCAGCACACACTCCTATGAAATCAAGGAATGGAAAATGGAGGCGAAACTGTCTCTCTGCGGGGTGGAGGGTGAGACCGGGCACCTTCTACCTGAAAGGGTAGAATTCGCTTCGTTACAGACAAGAGGTCTGCAATGCTATTGGTGACCTTCAGTCACAGCTGGGAAGGAGCCGCAAGGAGTGGGAGTCTCATCCGGCGGAGGCTGTGCTACAGGCGGTGCAGTCCTCTGGCTTTCCTCGGGTGGCATCAGCTCTGGACTATAGGCCTCTGGACTGTCTTTTTTTAATGTCTATTTATTTTGGGGAGGGGGAGAGACAGAGCATGAGCAGGGGAGAAGCAGAGAGAGAGGGAGACAGAGAATCCGAAGCAGGCTTCAGGCACAGAGCCCGACGCGGGGCTCGAACGCATGAACCGTGAGATTATGCCCTGAGCTGAAGTCTGACCGACTGAACCCCCAGGCGCCCCTGGACTCTTCTAAAGGAGAAGAACAAATCCCTATTTGCTTAAGTGACAGTTGGTTTCTGCTCCATGCACCTGGCCACAGTCCTGACAGATTCGGCCTAATTTAACACAATTCAGTTATTAGTGAAATGTCAAGAATTCTAAGCCTTGGGAAACTACAGGGAATATGAAATAATCGCAGCAAGCTAGAGGGATGGCAAAGACAGTGTTTTCAGATGTAGCAGTATCTCTGAAGGCTTCCTCTGAGGTGAATGCCGAGACTTAGCTCTGCCTTCTTCCGTATTTCACCAGGAGCCCATCAACCGCTGGACTGTCCGCTCTCACGTGTGATGGAGCGACTTGCAGCAGATCAGGGTTTCCACTGACAACAACTAGAAAAGCCAGATGGAAACATCAGACCAGATTGTCCCCCCGATCGTCAGCTGACTTCAGAAACAAGCTGGAAGGTAATGGGAAGGCATCTTTAATGTGCTAAAGGAAAATTCACCTGTTGGATTAAAAATTCTCCCAAGTTTTACACAACAGGCTTTTTTGGAAAACAGGATGGTAGAGACTTCTGATTTTACCTTTTAAACTGACATGCATACTATCGATTTGTAATTATTTTCCAGAATCAAGTAAAAAAAAGTAAAATCATTTAGCATTCCATAGAAGTTTCTCAAACCCTAAGCCTACAGCAATGACTACCTACTCTCCTGTTGCCGTGTTTTCTTTTAGTTTTCATTCACCCTTGGATTTAAAATCACAAAACTAATATTGCATATCAGATTCTTTTTAACAGTAATAATAGGTTAAACGATAAAACACAGATCATCCTGAACTTAGCTCAATAGTATTACGACCATGTCTGATTTCCTCCATCATCTCTGCCTTTCCTTCTTTATCTTTCCAGAGTTGGAACATCACCTACCCACCTCTTGGGATGATCACAGGTACTTGGGTTAAACAATTGGGTGCAGAACATGCCAGAAATTTGAAACCAGGATGCAAAACTTGAGGCCTACATGCTTTCAGAGTGATTTTCCCAGAGCCGGGCGAGCAGCCAAGCCCTTTCGGATGGTGCCTGAGATCCAGCCCCCACATTTCCCAGGGAGTCAGTAAGTCTCCTGTCTGATACTTTCAAAACTTCTTTCAGTTTCTATCATCTTTCAGGAGGACTGAAATGATGTATTCCCAGTCAGGTGGGGAAAAATCTCCCTCACCACCTGCTTGGGTTTTGGGGGTTTTTTTGGTCCTTCCATGTTTTTCTCATCCGTCTAGGATGTTAAATAAAATGACCACGTCTCCAAATAAGGTCATCAGGAACTGAAAACCTACCAGACCGAAAGTGTGAGTCACCATTCAAATTCCCTGAAAATTCCTGTTTATAACCACTTCCCTCAAATTCTCATTTATAAATAGAAAAAAATCAAGAATGAAGTGGTTTTCTTTTTAAACCCACTTCCTTATCTATAAACAAATTAGTTTGCTGCGCAACATATCATTTGCATGTATACTGTTCTGATCAGAACAATTCTAAATAAAGACGAACTGCTGAATCTTCCTGTTACTTTTCACTTTCCTACCGAGAGTTGATAACATTCAGCATGAAATTTCACGGTCATGTTGAGGGCGTTTGAGGGTTTTCTGACTCCACTCCAGCAGAAGTAAAATCACTTACGCAGAAGCTGCTTGATTCCTTGTTACTATGAAACCCGTAGCAACAAAAACGCAAACACAAATTGGGAAGAATTCTTCATCCTACGAAACTGCAGTTGAAGCCACTAAATGTCACATTAGGAATAGCAGAAAAGAGGTAGGTTAGTAAAATACAACACGAATGATGAAGTTGAATGAGTGGGAAAAGAGAATATGCATTTTGATTTTGATAGATGCTGCCACACTGTCCTTTCGTGACATCCGGGGGGGCCTGTTTCCACGCAGCCTGGCCATCACAGGCTATCACGGTGCTTTCCGGTCTGATAGGCACAAGGTGGTTTCTTGGTGTAGTTTAAATTTATGTTCATCTCATTGTGAATGAGGTTAAGTAATTTGTCATGTTTTTGAGCCAGTTGGATTTCCTCTTCTGGGAACCATATTGTCAGAGCCTTTGTCCAGTTTTCTATTTTGGTCCTTTTCCTATTGAATTGTAAGAGCTCTTTATATATCAAAGAGATTTGGCTTTGTAAGCTCTCAAGCCCCAGGGCATCACAATGCTAGAACAAGTCCAAGGATGGTTTTGGGATTCGCACAGGAAGGGTCAAGAGCCCCGTCTGAGCAAATCTTCTGTGGTCTGAGCCATTTCCGGTTCCCCTACCAAAGGCTCATGTCCCCATCACTCAACGCTCCGTCAGAACCTGCGCGCCACCACCTGGGTCCTGGCCATGTTCCCAGGGCATTTCAAAAGTTGCCGTTAATTTTTATGCACACTTGTTTTATTTTCTCACCTAGATATATGGACACAACCCAGACCATAGACTTATTTGTGTTTACCACATTGCTGGCAGAGAGGGCCTCTCCATGGGCCATTGAGGTTGCTAGTGCGATGGGTCCCTGGTGAGCAGGGCCAGCGCCAGGGCAGCGAGCCCAGAAGTTCAGGTGAAGCAACCCAATTTCACCCTGGGTGGAGGCCCGATGGAGACAGAGGAACACCCCGGCGTTTAGGGCACAAGCCTAGACCGAAGGGGCAAAGGGTTCTCCCTGCAAGGTCCGCTGGCCCTTTTCAAGGCTTCTAGTGAAAGGAAGCCAGGCGCAGTTTCCTCTGGAGTCGAGGAAACGGGGCCCGGCCGGGACACCCTCCACCCGGTCGGACGGACACCGCCCGCCCAGACACTCCAACGCCCCGGCAGTCCCGGCCTAGGGTCCTCCCCTAGGCCCCGCCCCTCACCCTCCACCCTGCCCGCCCACGTCCCCTCCCCGCAGCCCCGCCCCATCCTCGCCCCGCCCCGCCCGCGCCCCACCCGCCTTAGCCCCGCCCACAAGCCAACCAGCCCCACCCCCAGATTAGCTCCGCCCACACGCCTGTCCGACCGGCGCTCTAACCCCGCCCACAACCTTCCTTCCCGGCCTCGAGAGGGTGGCGCGGAGGCCGCGGCGGCGGGGGCGGGGCCAGCCTCACCCGGAATGAAAATAAACGGCGGCCGCTGCCGCATCCGGGCACTCCGTGGGTCGCGGCGGGAGCGGTGGTGGCGCAGGTGAGGAGGTGGCGGCCGAGGGTCCGGTCCCCGACCCGGGTCTCAGCGCCGCTGTCCGGCGGCCCCGGTTCCCGGCACCACCCCGACGCACCCCCAGGCCGGCGGGGGCGCGGCCGGGGCATCGGGACCCGACGGTTCGCGCGGCCCTGGGTCGGCGCTGGGCTGGGCCGGGGTGGGGGTGGGTGGGGGTGTTTAAAAATATGTGGAGTATTGTGGGGGGGGGGGCAGAGGAAGAAATGTATACATTAAAATTACCCTGATTAGCCGGACGACCAGCTTGAGTCATTAACGCTGCGGTTCCAGATCTGCCGTTTGGGATGGGCTTGCCGTCAAAGCTAGATCTTCTTTGCTCTTTAATGAGAAAACATGGTTGATTGTGCATTTCTCTGACGACCTGGTTCTGCGTTTCTCACCTCCTTCCCTTACTCTTATTTTTTAACACAAGAATCTTTTACGATTCCCTCTAGGAGCAAACGTAATGCATTTTGAATGTCCGTGTGCCGATGCGTATTTGAAAAGCTTTGGGGAAAGGTAGCACAGATTGGTTCGTTGCAAAAGTGAAAGTGAAAAATTTAAAGGCCCGGTGAAAAACGTTTCACTTTCAGTTTGGAGCAGTGATAATGAATCTGGCCTTTCCTCCCCTGTTTTATTGAGAAATAATTGAAATACATCATTGCTTTTTTTTTTTTTTTTTTTTTTTTTGGCTATAATGTGAAACACTGTATGGCACGGGTGAAACTTTCGGCTCTCCAGTTAAAACTGAAAACTGGTTTATTAAACATTTTTCCCTTTTGCATTGATTTAAAGCACGTATTCTCTCTGATTCTGTTGTCTATAACTGAAATTTTTGTAAATTTCAAAACAGCAGATTATCTTTAAAATTTTTTAACATTTATTTAGTTTTTTTTTTTAATTTGTGAATGTTTTTTTAATTTATTTTTGAGAGACCAAGAGAGACAGTGCGAGCAGGGGAGGGTCAGAGAGAGAGGGAGGTACAGAATCCGAGGCAGGCTGCAGGCTCTGAGCTGTCAGCACAGAACCCGATGCGGGGCTTGAACCCCCATCCTGTGAGATCATGACCTGAGCCAAGGTCGGACACTCAGCCGGCTGAGCCACCCAGGCGCCCCTAGATTATTCTTTTTTAAACATTAAGCCTTGTGCCTATAGACCTCCATCTGTTGATTTGCTCAGTGGGTAGAGTGT
The DNA here is from genome assembly GCA_004023845.1 of Helogale parvula. Taxonomy (NCBI): domain Eukaryota; kingdom Metazoa; phylum Chordata; class Mammalia; order Carnivora; family Herpestidae; genus Helogale; species Helogale parvula. The sequence continues at coordinate 40,384 of PJEM01012910.1, forward strand.
GGGACACGCACTACATTTGTGAAACCCTTTGGGCTAGGATGGGCCACGGAGGGCTGTGCAGTCAGCCTTACAAATAAATACCTCGCCTCTCTTCATAAGCAGCCCATGAAATGATCACCTCCCCCGCTCATCCGTTAATATTTTTCAGAATTCCTGAATATTTGAGTAGGGAACTATAGTGATTGTGTGAGTTATTGGTGCTTGAAAAGCTAAGGTCATAAGTACTCATGCTTTTCCGTGTGAGAAGTGGTTTGTTAATGCTTAAAAATCTGGGTTTCTCCCGTGGGTCGCCCGGAGGCACAAGCCCCTCCTTGATGTGTTTATTCCTCACTCCCTTTCCTCCTCCATATCCTGATTACCCTCTTTCTTCCCCCATGCTGATATAAAATAGATTTGCACTTCAAGCTATTTATTTATGGGATATATTTTAGTTAACAAACTTGATTTAAAAATTAGGTGAATTGGGTTTTGTGGGGTGTGGAATACAGGCCCTATATAAAAGAGAAAGTTACTTATCAAGATTATATTAACCCCTGTATATGTATTTTTTACTCCATTGAACTTGTCTTCATCATTCAGAAGCTAATTACCTTTTTACATTCCTTACTCCTTGTCTAATTTGGCTGTTTGACATTCTAGCAGCCTTACCCACCCCTACAAATCTCTGTGCTAACGAGAGATGGGCGGACTGCTCCACTGCTGGCAGGTGCTTCTTTGGGGGGAGAGTAGTTATATACAAGGCCAGATAAGCAGCGAAGGATTGCGTGCCAGAGTGCGAAGTCCAGTGCTGTGGGCAGAGATTCCAGTGCTAGCCGTGGCGCTGCCTAACTTTGTGACCTTGGCCAAGTCATTGCACCAACCTGGGGCTGGGTGCTTTCCGCTGTAAAAAGCTGATCCAGCCAGTAGTAGATTTGAATAGTGTTCCTAGATCTGTTGTGTGCTCGTCTCAGAATAGTTACATTGTTCCTAGTGAAACTTTTATTTAAAAAATTCAGATACAAGGTATCAAAGCTCAAGCTAGCTTTGATGTTTGCCCCTCTAAGGTGGTTGGTATGTGTGAAACTCACCAAAATACAAATACAAGAGACCGTATCAATTCTATGTTGAGGCGTTTGTGAAAGTTAACAGCCTTAGGGATTCGCCTTTCCCTCATCTTCTCTCTTAGATCAGAGAATACTAGATTAAGAAATAGGAAAGTATCAGAACGCTTGCTACATCTTAGCAACTTGGAAATACATACTCTATGTAACAGGAACACGCAATTGTATATACATTGTATACCTTAGCGATTGTATATACATTGTATACTTAGCGTTTGTATAAAATATACATTAGAGACGTCCAGAGCTAGTTAAGACCTAGTCTAAAAGTCCTGTCGATTGAACTGCAGGGGGAGCGGAGGGGAGCTCAGGGGGGCTCTTCTTACCACACAGGTAACTTATATGCCTTGAAATATGGTGTGGCGCTTCCTTCATAGACCGCTTTGCTTTCCAGAATGGCGCAGAAGAAATATCTCCAAGCAAAACTGACCCAGTTTTTAAGGGAAGACCGAATTCAACTTTGGAAACCGCCATACACAGATGAAAATAAAGAAGTTGGTTTGGCATTGAAGGTATTTTCTGTTGAGACTTAATAAGTAGCAGTATTGTAAGTCTCCTGGGTGACTGAGATTCCAAAGTCAGCAGAAACTGCCAGGTGTCCCATGTCACTTTTGGCCTAACCAAAAGCGTTAGTGATGGGGAGGCGCCCACTTTTATTTTTTACTAGGAGTTGATAAGCTTATTTTTGTTTAATAAGATTAAAAAAATTTTTTTATGTCTTTTATTTATTTTTGAGAGACAGAGAAAGACAGCACAAGCAAGGGACAGTCAGAGAGAGGGAGACACAGAGTCTGAAGGCAGGCGCCAGGCTCTGAGCTAGCTGTCAGCACAGAGCCCAACGCGGGGCTCGAACCCACGAACCGTGAGATCATGACCTGAGCTGAAGCTGGATGGTTAACCAACTGAGCCACCCAGGTGCCCCAATAGGATTTTATTCGTAGGAGAATGTTCTCTAAACTTCCAGGCACATGTGATTTTTAATACCTTCACGGTGTTACAGAAAACGGGTAACTGGGGAGCCAACGCCCACCGGGGAGGCTGTCGTGATGTTCCTTCGGGGGAGCGGCGGGTGGGTCCTCAGCTCTCCTTCCTCGCACGGTTCGCTATTAAACAGCGGCTCCCTTCCACCAGCTCTTTCTGTACCGTGGCTGTCTGGCCGTTTGTCCAACATACAGTTTTCTAATAATCCCATCTCAGCTTGAACGGCCTTGTTTTACATGAGGTTTTGGAAAATTAAAAACAAAACGTGAATTGCTTATTTTTTATTTCTTTCAAGTTGATTTATTTATTTTGAGAGGGCCAGTGTGCGTGGGGGAGGGGCGGCGAGAGAGAATCCCAAGCAGGCTGCGTCCAGAACCCAGGGCGGGGCTCAAACCCACAAAGCCACGAGATGATGATGACCAAGAGTTGGGCGCTGAACCAGCTGAGTCCCCCGGGCACCCAGTTGATCATTTTATATGGAACTCTTCATACTGGAATATAGCATGTCCTTTTCTTTCTTTTTAATAGTTTATTGTCAAATTGGTTTCCATATAATATCCAGTGCTTCTCCCCCCCAAGTGCCCCCCACCATGACCATTACCCCCTCCCTCCCTCCCCCTCCCCCTTCAGTCCATGGTTCGTCTCCAGTATTCAGTAGTCTCCCTTGATCTGTGTCCCTCACTCTCCCCGCTCTCTTTCCCACTTCCTCTCCCCATGGTCCCCTGCCAGGTCTCTTCTGTTAGACCTATGAGTGCAAACATATGGTATCTGTCCTTCTCTGCCTGACTTATTTCGCTTAGCATGACACCCTCGAGGTCCATCCACTTTGCTACAAATGGCCAGATTTCATTCTTCCTCATTGCCATATAGTACTCCATTGTGTATATATACCACATCTTCTTGATCCACTCATCAGGTGATGGACATTTGGGCTCTTTCCATGATTCGGCTATTGTAGAAAGTGCCGCTATGAACATTGGGGTACATGTGCTCCTATGCATCAGCATTTCTCTATCTCTTGGGTAAATCCCTAGCAGGGCTATTGCTGGGTCATAAGGGAGTTCTATCGATAGTTTTTTGAGGAACCTCCACACTGTTTTCCAGAGCGGCTGCACCAGTTTGCCTTCCCACCAACAGTGTAGGAGGGTGCCCGTCTCTCCACACCCTCGCCAGCATCTATAGTCTCCTGATTTGTTCATTTTAGCGACTCTGACTGGTGTGAGGTGGTATCTCAGTGTGGTTTTGATTTGTATTTCCCTGATGATGAGTGACACTGACATCGTTTCATGCACCTGTTGGCCATCTGGATGTCCTCTTTGGAGAAGTGTCTATTCAGGTCTTCTGCCCATTTCTTCACTGGATCATTCATTTTTCGTGTATGGAGTTTAGAGAGCTCCTTGCTTATTTTGGATACTAGCCCTTTATCTGATAAGCCATTTGCCACTATCTTTTCCCATTCTGTCGGTTGCCTATTAGATTTTTTTATTGTTTCCTTTGCCTTGCAGAAGCTTTTTATCTTGATGAGGTCCCAGTAGTTCATTTTTGTTCTTGATTCCCTTGTCTCTGGGGATGTGTCGAGGAAGAAATTGCTGCGATTGAGGTCTAGGAGGCTATTTCCTGCTTTTTCCTCAAGGGTTTTTATGGTTTCCTGTCTCACATTCAGATCCTTTATCCATTTTGAGT
>PJEM01012911.1:0-44008 GCA_004023845.1 Helogale parvula
CTGAGGGCCTATGGTAGGCAAAGAACTTTGCTAAACCCTGTGGAGAGCATATAAATAAATCATGAACCCGCTGAAAGTTTAGTTTGTGGAAAAGACAGATCCCTTATCTCTGCCATGGCAGCCATCATTCTTGCCCAAGTATTACACCAAAAAAAGTTCTTAGACTTGAAGCAACTTGAGGCCTCTTAACACCTCTGTGGTTTCCCTATTTCCTGGACCATAATTTCTAATGCAGTCAGGCAGTTTCTTAGACAACAATGCCAGATTGTTATTTTTGGAGCCATTTATAAGTCTGATATAATTCAGTATGCATAAATTTAGTTGCCTAAACATATACCATAAATCCCAACAGTGTAGGTAGATGACAAAGAAGATATATTTTTTAAGTGCCAAAATATATAATTGACTTCAATCTTGAAAGAGGAAAGATGGTGGATTAGGAGAATCCTGAGCTCACCTCATCCCATGGACACCATCAGGCAACAACTACACACATGACACCTAACCCCAAAGACAATCTGAAGACTAGCAGAACAGATCTTCCGTAGCCAGTTGTAGAGAGAAGGCCACATCATAAATGGTAGGAGTGGTACAGATGCAGTTGGAAACCAAACCCGCTGGTATAATTGGCCACAGATGGGAGGGACATCACACACAGGGAGGAACAAGAGAATCAAACTCCAAACCACACATCCCTGGTCCCGGAGACCTGCACTGAGAAGATTAGTCCCTGTAGTATCTGGCTTTGAAAATCAGCAGGGTTAGGGGTGCCTGGGTGGCTCAGGGCTAAGCGTCTGACTTCAGCTCGGGTTATGATTTCATAGTCTGTGGGTTCCAGCACCCCACTGGGCTCTGTACCTGACAGCTCAGAGCCTGGAGTCTGCTTCAGATTTTGTCTCCCTCTCTCTGCCCCTCTACCACTCCTGCTCTGTCTCCCTCACTTGTAAAAATGAATAAGTGTTAAAAAAATTTAAAAAGAAAAAGCAAGAAAATCAGCAGGATTTAACTCCAGGAGAGCCAGTGGGCAATAGCAAACTGAGTCTCATCCCTTAAAGAACTGGCCACTAAATAACTCAGCCTGAGATGTGGTACAGGAGCAGCACTTTGAAAAGTGTATGGGTTGGATGTGAAAGAGGTTTATTGACTAATTTTAGGATGTGTGCTGGAGGAGGGCAAGGGTCTGAAGGAGCTTTCTACTGGAATGAAAGTGCTTGTGGGTGCCACTTTTCTTACTCTCCCCCAGCCTAGATGCCAAATACTTGCTGGAGCCTGTTCTAACACTCTGTCTTCTACCTTTCTAGGACTGCATGCCCCACCTCACCATTTCCCTGTAGACACGCCTCACCCAACCCATTTGCCCCAGCAGGCACTTCTCCAAAGTACTCTATCACATCTGCCCTGTGATAAACCCAGGCATCCTGCCCTGTAGATGTGGGAAACCAACTCCACACACCAGCACCCTCCAGTCCTTGCAACTGGGCTTCTCACTTGGGTTTTCAGGGAGCAAGCCTTGCCCTTTGATGCAGCTGTCACAGTGGCTAATGGCAAACAGATAGGCTGAGGTCTGGTCCTACCACCAGTGGGTCTGCAGCTGAGCTTCTTAACAGCACAAAGAGTAAATGTGGCTGCCCAGTTCTCCTACAGCAAGCAAGGTGGGTCATTACAGCAAGTAGGGCTGAGGGCCAGCTTAGCCACCAGCATCCTTACAGCAATTACAACTCAGCCATAACAGGACGCCATATGTAGCCTACACAGAGGAAACCCATGGAGGGCCTAGCTATGGTGACCAAAGGGAATTACGCTACAAAGCACCACAGGAATCCTATACAAGGCCACTGCGTTCAAAAACCAGTAGACATAGCTGGAACAAACAGATAAACAAAATGAAGAAACAGACTACATTCTAAAGAACAGAAAAAAATCACAGAAAAAGAGCTAAAGGAAAGAAAGATAAGCAATATGCCTTAAAGAGTTCAAAGTAATGGTCATAAAAATACTCACTGGACATGACGGAAGAGTTGATAAACTCAGTAAAGACTTCAATAAAAAAAATAAAAAATATAAAAAATAACCTGTCAGAGCTGGAGAATACATAATTGAAATAAAAAATACACCAGAGGGAATCAATAATCAATTAGAGGATGCAGAAGAATGGATCACTGATACTGAAGAAAGGATAGTGGAAAGCAACCACGCTGAAAAGAAAAAAGAATAAAAAATGAGACTACATTAAGTGGCCATGTGAGATCATCAAGCATAACAACATTCACAGTATAGAGATCTCTGGAGGAGGGAGGGAGGGAGGAAGAGCAGGAGGGAGAGGAATGGGGCAGAAAACTTCAAGAAATAGCTGGAAAGTTCTCTAGTCTGGGGGAAGGAAACAGATATCTAGGTTCTAAACAGATGAGCCCAAACAAGATGAACCCAAGGAGGTCGATACCAAGACACATAACAATTTAAAGAACAAAAATCCTGGGTGACTTAGGTCATGACCTCATGGTTTATGAGTTTGAGCCACGCATTGGACTCTCTGCTGTCAGTGCAGAGCCTGCTTCAGATCCTCTGTCTCCGTCTCTTTCAGGCCCTCCCCCACTCATGAACGGGTGGGCCCATGCGCTCTCTCTCAAAAGTAAATTAAGAAAAAAAAGCAAAAGCAAAAATCAAAGATACAGAGAGAATAGTAAAAGCAGCAAGGACAAAGAAACTAGTTATATACAAGGGAAACCCCATAAGGCTATAAACTGATTTTTCAGTAGAAATTTTGCAGGCCAGAAAGGAGTTGCATGGTACCTTCAAAGTGCTGAAAGGAAAAAACCTGCAACAAAAAATAGCCTACAAGATCATCAATCAGGATTGAAGGAGAGCTAAAGAGATTTCCAGACAAATACAAGTTAAAGGGGTTCATCATCACTAAATTTGCCTTTCAAGAAAGGTTAAGAGGAACTTTTGAAACAGAAAGAAAAGGCCATAAGTAGAAGAAAATTATGAAAGAGAAAAACTTCACTGGTAAAAGCAAACATAGCAAATGTACTAAACACTTATAAAGCCCGTATGGAGGTTAAAACATAAAAATAATAAAAAGCAATCATGTCTACAAAAGTTACTCAAGGGAATATACAAAGTAGAAAGATGTAACATGACCGATATATAAAACATGGAGGGAAAACTAAAAATGTAGTTCTTTTAGAATATGTTCAATTTTTAAGAAATGTTTATTTATTTTGAGAGAGAGAGAGAGTCAGTTGGCAAGCAAGCAGGGCAGAGAGAGAGGGAGATAGAGAATCCTGAGCAGGCTCCATGCTGTCAGCACAGAGCTTGAAGTGGAGCTTGAACCCATGGACTATGAAATCATGACCTGAGCTGAAATCAGAAGTCAGAAGTTCAACCAACTGAGCCACCCAAGTGCCCCAGAACGTGTTTAAATATAAGTGGTCATCAACTTTATTATAGATTTCTATTTATCTAAAATGTTATATATGAACCTCAAGATAACTGTAAATGAAAACTTATTGATACACAAAAAATGAGAAATCCAAACGTAACACTAAAGAAAGCCATCAAAACAGAAGAGAGCAAGAAGAAAACAATAGAAGAACTACAAAAATCACAAAAACCACAATAAAATGGTAACATATATGCCTGTCAATAGTTACTTTAAATGTAAATGGTCTAAATGCTCCAATCAAAAGACATAGTGTGGCTGAGGGATTAGACAAACACACACAACTTGTTAGAGACCACCCTGACCAGGGAACTAGGACAATAGACAGTGGGAAATGAGGCAACAGAAAATTTTCCACTGTCTGTGACCCCTAGCAATAACAAGAAACTAGCAGGAAGGGAAAAAGAAACGTAACAACTTTGTGTAACCTTGAGTCTTGAACAAACAAGTCTAGCACATTGTCTTCGCAATCTGCTTCTGTATATGCTTGCTGCTAAATTTGTTTCACAGGACTCTGTATCAGGTAATCACTCCCCTTTTTATTGGGAAAGTTCTTGCTTCTGTAAAATCGCTTGCTCCCCCCTCCCCTTGTGCTGTGTTTGGCCATTTCAAACCTCATTGGAGACAAAGAACTCTAAAACCGATAGGTTCCCGCCAAAAGTAATGTGTATATGTAAAGATACTACTGGTTACCATAAGGTGCTATGACCTGTAATTGGCTGACTAATAAATGACGTACTTTGTCCTGAAAAACCCTTGAAAAACCCCATGCTCCAGCCCGGCAGCGCACTCCCTGAGTACATTCCACCACTAGGGAGGAACTGTTCAGCTCAACTAAAATAATCCGCAATAAAGCTCTCTAAAATTCCCTGACTGTTGACTGAGTGAGTTCGATCTCGTTGGGTTACAACAAACTCATGTATATGTTGCCTACTTGAGATTCGCTATTGACCTAAAGACACATACATACAAAGTGTGAGTGCTGGAAAAAAATATTCCACACAAATGGAAGCAAAAAAAGGAGAATGCTGTGATAGCTATACTTTTATCAGACAAAATAGACTTTAAAACAAAAACTGTAACCAGAGCTAAAGAAGGGCGTTGCATAATGATAAAAGGATTATTTTAACAAGAAGATTCTAAAAGGTATAAATGTCTAGCACCTATGTAGGAGCACCTAAATGCATAAAGCAAATATTAACAGACATATGGAGAAACTGACAGTAACACAATACTAGTGTGAAACTTTAACACTATACTTCTATCAATGGATAGATCATTCGGACAGAAAAATCAATAAAGAAACAGGGACTGTTTTTTTTTTTAATAGTTTATTGTCAAATTAGTTTCCATACAACACCCAGTGCTCTTCCCCACAAGTGCCTCCTCCATCACCACCACCTCCTTTCCCCCCCTCTTCCCCTTCAACCCTCAGTTCGTTTTCAGTATTAAATAGTCTCTCAAGTTTTGCATCCCTCTCTCGCCCCAACTCTCTTTCCCTCTTCCCCGCCCCCTGGTCCTCCATTAGGAAGAAACAGGGACTTTGAATGATGCATTACACCAGACAGACTTAACAGATTCATACAGGACATTTTATCCCCAAAGAACAGAATACATATTTCTTTCAAGTGCACATAAAATACTATATAGGGCAGATCACATATTAGGCCATAAAATGAGTCTGAATAAGTTTAAGATTGAAATCATATTGTGCATTTTTTCCTGATCAAAGTGACATGAAATGAGAAATTAATTACAAGAAAAAGAAACCTGGCTAAAAAATAAATAAACAGAAGCTAAACAACATGCTATTAAACATCCGATGGGTTAACGAAGAAATCAAAGTGGAAATAAAATACCTGCAGACAAAAGAAAATGGAAACAATGGTCCCAGATCCCTAGGGCACAACAACAGTTCAATGATGAAAGTTCATAGAAATACAGGTCTACCACATATATATATAATATATATGTATCTATATTATATATATATATATATAAAAGGATATGGGTGGGAGAGGGGCTAGCTGGGTGATGGGAATTAGGGATAGCACTTGTGATGAGCACAGGGTGTTGTATGTAAGTGATAAATCACTGCATTCGACTCCAGAAACAAATATTGTACTGTACGTTATCTAAAATTAAAAAAAAATAAACAATCTAACCGTACACCTCAAGGAACTAAAGAAAAGAAGAACAAAGCTCAAAATCAGTAGAAGAAAGGAAGTAATAAAGATCAGAGTGTAAGTTGAAATAAAAAATACATAAGATCAATAAAACTAAGAGCTGATTCTCTGAAAAGATAAATAAAAGTGATAAACCTTTAGCTAGATTCATCAAGAACAAGAGAGAGAGAGGACTCAAACGGAATAAAAAAATTAAAAGAGAAATGACAACCATTTATATAAGAAAACATTATTATAAGAAAACTATTAATTGTGTGTGAACAGGGGCATCTGGATTGCTCAGTCAGCTTAGCTTCCAACTCTTGATTTCAGCTCAGGATAGGATCTCAGAGTTGGTGAGATAGAGCCCTTTGTGCTGACAGCAGGGAGCCTGCTTGGGATTCTCTCTCTGCTCTTCTCTCTGCCCCTTCCCCATTCTCTCTCCTTCCCTCCCTGTCCTTTCCCCTCCAATCCCCGGCCTGTCCCATCCCTCCTCCCCTGCCCCTCCAGATCTCAAACCTAAAAAACTGTGTGTGAACAAATTAGACAACTTAGAACCAAATCTATAAATTCCTTGAAATATACTTTGCAGGAAGCCAGTTTCTGAACTCATAAGGTGAGAAAAAAATCTCCTTGTGAGGTAAGGAGTGTTTGCAAGGCCTTCCACCATCAGATGGCGACCAGCGTCTACACCCACTCAACCCCCACTCAATTTCTGCTTCAGCACCGACCCCCAAGGCGCCTGACTGATATAGAAATGACTTGCCTTCTTATGCTAAAAATATGTGAATTGTACCTTATAAAAAATTATAGGAGTTTCTTCTTTTGTAATTATAGGAATATTACATTTCCTAAGAAACCTGTTTTACTTTACTTCAAGAAAACAGGCTATTGACCCCTGCTCACAAAAGAACTCTTGCCTTTGCTAAAAACATTGCCTTGCATTTGAATGCTAAAGATCCCTTCTTTCCCCATAGGATAAGCATGTAGTCACCTACTTCAATCACTATTAATAAACGTTATGCATGAGTCTTCTACTAATCTATGTTCTGGGAAGTTTTTACATACCAAAGAATTTGTCATCAGAAATCATTGTCTAAGGCAATGGTCACTTCTGTGTTGTACCTCATACATTTTGTCAATAAATAAAGCTGACTCTCGGGTCAGTGCAGAGATGCCTACCTGGTGAGCAGAGAGAAGTCGAGGCTCTCTCGCTCCCCTTCACCAACACTGAGCCCTGGACCTGCTGGTGGCAATACTTCAGAAAAATACTTCAGAAAAAATAGAAATAGAAAAATCAAACAGATTGATTACTGGCAACAAAGTTAAATTGGTAATCAAAAACTCAATCGACAAAAGTCCAGGACCAAATAGTCTCACAGGTGAATTCTACCAAACATTTAAAGAAGAGTTAATACCAGTCTCCTCAAAGTAGTCCAAAAGGTAGAAGAGGAAGAAAAATTTCCAAACTCATTTTACCTGTCTGGCATTACTGTGATAGCAAAACAAGATAAAAACACTTGGGAAAAAACTATATAGGGCAATATCCCTGATCAATATATACGTAAAATTCTTAATATTGGCAAACCAAATTCAATGATACATGTTTTTAAAATCACAGATCAGATAAAGGGCTAGTATCCAAAATCTACAAGGAACTCACTAAACTGCACACCTGAAAAATGAATAATTCAGTGAAGAAATGGGTGGATGATCTGAACAGACACTTCTCCAAAGAGGACATCCAGATGGTCAACGGGCACATGAAATGATGCTCAGTGTCACTCAGCATCATGGAAACACAAATCAAAACCACACTGAGATACCACCTCACACTGGTCAGAGTGGCTAAAATGAACAAATCAAGAGACTATAGATGCTGGCGAGGGTGTGGAGAGATGGGCACCCTCCTACACTGCTGGTGGGAATGTAAACTGGTGCAGCCACTCTGGAAAACAGTGTGGAGGTTCCTCAAAAAACTATCACTAGAACTCCCCTATGATCCAGCAAATGCACTGTTGGGGATCTACCCAAGAGATACAGAAGTGCTGATGCATAGGGGCACATGTACCCCAATGTTCATAGCAGCACTGTCAACAATAGCCAAATCATGGAGGGAGCCTAAATGTCCATCACCTGATGAATGGATCAAGAAGATGTGGTATATATATACAATGGAGTACTACATGGCAATGAGAAAGAATGAAATCTGGCCATTTGTAGCAAAGTGGATGGACCTCGAGGGTGTCATGCTGAGTGAAATAAGTCAGGTGGAGAAGGACAGATACCATAGGTTTGCACTTATAGGTCTAACAGGAGAAACCTAACAGAGGACCATCAGGAAGAGAAGGGGAAAAGCAAGCTGGGGAGAGAGAGGGATGCAATCATGAGAGACTATTGAATACTGAGACTATTGAATACTGAGACTATTGAATACTGAGACTATTGAAAATGAACCGAGGGCGAAGGGGGAAGGAGAGGGGGGAAGGGGGGAACTTGTGGGGAGAAGCACTAGGCTTTATATGGAAACCAATTTGACAATAAACTATTACTTAAAAAAATAAATAAAATAATTTTTTTGTGTGTAGCTTTCTGGTTTTCTCAGTACCATTTACCAAAGAGATGGTCTTTTCCCCATTGTATATCCCTGCCTCTTCTATCATAATTTAATTGACCATACAAGTTTGGGTTTATTTCTATGATCTATATCCTGTTCTACTAATCAACATTATCTACTTCTGTGCCAGTAGCATACAGTTTTGAATACTATAGCTTTCTAGTGTATTTTTACATCTGAGATCATGCTACCTGCACTTTTGGTCTCCTTCCTCAAGATTGCTTTGGCTATTCAGGGTCTTCTATCTTCAAAGAAAATTTAGAATTATTTGTCCTAGTTCTATGAAAAGTGCCATTGTAACTCTGATAGGGATTGCATTAAATCTGTAAATTTTTGTGGTAATAAGGACATTTAAATATTATTTCAATCATGAGCATAAAATACTTGATTTGTGTCATCTTCAATTATTTAATCAATGTTTTACAGGTTTCAGAATACTGGTCTTTCATCACCTTGGTTAAGTTTATTTCTAGGTATTTTATTTTTTGTTGCAATTTTAAATGGGATTGTTTTCTTGGTTTCTTTCAGCTACATTATTATGAAATTGGACCACTTTCTATACCATACACAAAAATAAACTAGAAGGGATTAAAAATATAAATTTGAGACCTGAAACCACTAAACTCCTGCAAGAAAACAGGCAGCAATCTCTTTGATATCAGCCTTAGTGACATTTTCCTAGATGGTTTTTGCCTGAAGAAACCTCACAAAAAAACAAAAACAAAAACAAAATTAACTATTGCGAGTATCCAAAAATTGAAAAGCTTTTGCACAGGAAAGAAAAATCAATAAAATGAAAAAGCATTCTTCTTAATGGGAGAAGATATTTACAAATGATATATTTTAGTGGGGATTAGTATCCAGAATATATAAGGAAGTCACAAAACTCAGTACCAAAACAAATAATCTGATTAAAAAATGGGCAGAGGAACTGAATAGACATCTTCCAAAAAAAGATATTCTGATGGCCAACATACACATGGAAAAATGCCCCACATCACTGATTATCAGGCAAATGAAAATCGATACCACAGTTAAATATCACCTTACACTTGTCAGAAGGGCTCAAATCAGAAAGACAAGAAATAACAAGTGTTGACTAGGATGTAGGAAAAAAGGAAATACTTGGTGCACTGTTGGTGAGAATGTAAATAGATATATTTACTGTGCAAAGCAATGTGGATGTTCCTCAAAAAATTAAAAATTGGATTATCATAGGATTCAGTAATTCAACTACATCATTGGGTTTTTATCCCAAAACAATTTAAAAAGTAAACTAATTTGAAAAGATATATGCGCCCATATGTTTTTTGCAGCATTATTTACAATAGCCACGTTATGGATCCCACCAACCCCATGCCCATTGATAGACAAATGGATAAAGAGATTAGCCAGGCATGAAAAAAAAATGAGATCTTGCTTTTTGTAACAGCTTAGAGCATTACACTACTGAAATAAGTCAGACAGAGAGACAAATATCATATGATCTCTCATATATGTGTAATCCAAGAAACAAAACAAATGAACAAAGAAATAAAGTAAAGCATAAACAAACCCAGAGAGAACAAACTGATGGTTGTTGGAGGTGACGGGATGTCAAAAAGGGTGAGGGGAGTGGGAGGTGCAGCCTTCCACTTAATAAGTAAATCTTGGGATTATAGGTGCAGCCCGGGGAATACAGTCAGTGCTATTTTAGTTGTGTTTCAGGGTGAATGATGGTGGCTATACACAGCAGAACATAGTGAGTTGTCGAGTCACTATGTTGTCGTGCATCTGAAGCTAATGCAACATTGTGTCAACTATACTTACGTAAAAAAAAATTAAAATATAAGAATTATTTGCTATAATTAAGTGGAATTTATTCCAGGGATGCAAGAATTTCTCAATACTTGCTAATCAATGTTTTGTATCTCATATTTAGAAGAGGAAGGAGTAAACCCATGTGGTCATCTTAATAGATGCAAAAAAAAAAAAAACCTCACTTGACAAAATTCAATATATATTCATGATAAAATTTCTCATGGTGGGTTTAGACTGTACCTACCTCAATACAAAAAGGCCCTATGGAACAAAACCACAGCTGACATCATACTCAGTGGTAAAGCTGAGCTTTTCCTCTAAGATCAGGAATAAAACAAAGATGTCCACTCACTACCCTTATTTAACATAGTACTGGAAGCCCCAGACAGTGTAATCAGACAAGAAAAAAATAAACATCCAAATGGTAACAAAGAAGTAAAACTCTCACTATTAGTAGATGATGTGATACAGTTTACAGAAAGCCCTATAGACTCTAGGAAACTACTAGAAGTTATAAATGAATTTAGTAAAGTTGCAGGATATAAAATTAACAGAAATTGGTTGCATTTCTATACACTAATAATGAAGTGTCAGAAAAATTAAGAAGATAATTTCATTTAAAATTTTACTGAACAACAACAAAAACCTAGGAGTAAATTTAACCAAGGAGATGAAATAAGTGTACTCAGAAAAATACTGTAAGACATTGATGAAAGAAACTGAAGATTTCACAAATATATAAAGATATCCTATGCTTATGGATTGAAAGAATCAAAATAATTAAAATGTCCATTTTATCCCTAATCTACAGATTCAATGCAATCCCTATCAAAATAGTAAGTGGTGTGTGTGTGTGTGTGTGTGTGTGTGTGTTATAAAACTAGAATAATTCTAAAATTTTTTATGGAGCACAAAAGACACTGAATAGCCAAAACAATCTTGAGAAAAGACCAAAGCTTCAGGTATCACAATCCTAGATTTCAAGATGTACTACAAAGCTATAGTAATCAAAACAGTATTCTACTGGCACAGAAATAGACACATACATCAATGGAACAGGAAAAAGATCCCAGAAGTATAGACCCATACTTACATAATTAATTTATGACAAAGGAGGTAAAAATACATAATGGGGAAAAGACAGTCTCTGCATTAAGTGGTACTGGGAAAACTGGGCAACTACATGAAAAATAATAAAAGTGGACCGTTTTTTCGCATCATTCACAAAATAAACTCAAGTTGGACTGGAGACCTAAATGTGAGACCTGAAACTATAAAACTGAGAAGAAAACAGGCAGTAATATCTTTGACATCATCCTTAACATTTTTAGATTGGTTTCCCTTCCCTGAGGAGACCTAAGAAAAATAAAGTATTGAGACTGTACCAAAATAAGTCAATCAATGTGATACACCACATTAATAAAAAGAAAGATAAGAAGCATATGATCCTCTCAATAGATGCAGAAAAAGCATTTGACAAAATGCAGTATATTTTTAAAATCCTCAAGAGAGCAAGGATAGAAGGAACATACCTTAACATCATAAAGTCCACATACAAAAGACCAACTGTTAATATCATCCTCAGTGGGGGCGGGGGGAAGGAGAGCTTTCCCCCTACAGCCAGGAACACAACAGGGAGGGCCACTCTCACCACTGTTGTTCAACACAGTCCTGAAAGTCCTCGTCTCAACAATCATACAGCAATGAAATAAAAGGCACCCAAATTGACAAACAAGAAATCAAATTTTCACTCTTTGCAGGTAACAGGATACTTTATGTGGATAACCTGAAAGACTCCACCAAAAAACTGCTAGAGCTGATACATGAATTCTGCAAAGTTGCAGGATATAAAGTCAACATACAGAAATCAGTTGCATTTCTATACTCCAGTAACGAAGAAGCAGAAAGATAAATCAAGGAATCGATTCCATTTACATTTGCACCAAAAACCATATGATATGTAGGAATAAGCCTAACCAAAAAGGCAAAAGATCTGTGTGCTGAAAACTATGGAAATCTTCTGAAAGAAATGTAAGAAGACACAAAGAAATGGGAAAACATTCCATGCTCATGGATTGGAAGAACAAATACTGCTAAAATATTGATACTACCCAAAGCAATTTACACATTCAGCGAATCACTATCAAAATAACACCAGTATTCTTCACAGAACTATAACAAACAATTCTAAAATTTGTATGGAACCAGAAAAAACCCAAGTAGACAATGTTGTAAAAGAAAACCAAAGCTGGAGGCATCACAATCCCAGACTTCAAGTTGTATTACAAAGCTGTAATTATCGAGACAGTATGGTACTGGCATAAAAATAGACACATAGATTAGTGGAACAGAATAGAAAACCCAGAAATGGACACACAGATGTATGGCCTACTAATCTTCAACAAAGCAGGAAAGAATATCATCCAATGGAAAAAAGTCTCTTCAGCAAAAGGTGCTGGGAAAACTGGGCAGCAACATATAGAAGAATGAACCTGGACTACTTTCTTACACCATACACAAAAATAAACTCAAAATGGATGAAAGACACAAATGTAAGACAGAAAGCCATCAAAATCCTAGAGGAGAAAACAGGCAGCAACCTTTTTGATCTCAACTGTAGAGCTTCTTACTAGACATAACTCTGGATGCAAGGAAAACAAAAGCAAAAGTGGGACCTCATCAAGATAAAAAGCTTCTGTGAGGCGAAAGAAACAATCAACAAAATTAAAGGCAACCAAAGGAAAGGAAGAAGATATTTGCAAATGACATATTGGATAAAGGGTTAGTATCCAAAATCTATAAAGAATGTATCAAAGTCAACACCCAAAAAACAAATTATCCAGTGAAGAAATTGGCAGAAGACATGAACGAACACTTTTACAAAGACGACATCCAGATGGCTAACAGACACATGAAAAAAGTGCTCAAAAATCACTCATCATCAAGGAACTACAAATCAAAGCCACAATGAGATACCATCTTACACCTGTTAGAATGGCTAGAATGAGCAACTCACGAAATAATGGATGTTGGTGAAGGTGCAGAGAAAGGGGAACACGTTTGCACTGCTGATGAGCATGCAAACTGGTGCAGCCACACTTCAAGACAGTGTGGAGGTCCCTCAAAAATTATAAATAGAACTATGTTATACCCAGCAATTGCACTACTAGGTATTTATCCAAAGGATACAAAAACACTGATTGAAAGGGGCACATGCACCCCGTTGATTTTAGTAGTGCTAACAACAAGAGCCAAATTATGGAAAGAGACCAAATGTCTAGTAATTGATGAATGGATAAAGAAGATGTGTTATAGGGGCAGCTGAGTGACTCAGTCGGCTAGATGTTAGACTTAAGCTCAGGTCATGTTCTTGTAGTCCGTGAATTTGATCCCTGCATCAGGCTCCGTGCTGACAGCTCAGTGCCTGGAGTGCTTCAAATTCTGTGCCTCCCTCTCTCTCTGGCCCTCACCAACTTGCACTCTGTCTCTAACAAACATTTAAAAAAATTTAAAAGATATATAAATATATAAAAAGCGATAAAGATATAGAAAATATATACACATATATACCTACATACACTGAGATATTACTCAGCAATCAAAAAGAATGAAATCTTGCCATTTGCAACAACGTGAATGGAATTGGAGTGTATTTTGCTAAGCAAAATAAGTTAGTCATAGAAAGACAAATCATGATTTTACTCACATGTGGAACTTAAAACAGATGAACATAGAGGAAGGGAAGGAAGAACAAGATAGAGAGGGGGGCAAACCATAAGAAATCCTCAAATAAAACAAACAGGATTGCTGGAGGAGAGCTGGGTGGGGAGGTGGGCTAAATGGGTGATAGGCATTAATACATTATAGATACATCTATAATATATTAATGATGTTTACAACTCAACACCAAAATAAAGAAATACCATTGAAAAATAAGCCAAGGACTGGAATAGACATTTTTTAAAGACATAAAGATAGCCAACACACACATGAGAAGATCCTCCATATCACTCATCATCAGGGAAATGCAAATCAAAACCACAAGGCGATGTCACTTACACCTGTCAGAATGGTTAGAATCAAAAAGACAAGAAATAACAAGCATTAGTGAGGCTGCAGATGAAAGGGAACACTTGTGTACTGTTGGTGGGAATGTGAATTGGTGCAGCCACTGTGGAAAAGTGTGGAGGTTCCTCAAAAAAATTAAAAATAGAAGTACCGTGCAATTCAGTAATTTCATTATTGAGTATTTACAAAGAGAAAACAAAAACACTAACTCAAAAAGTATATGCACTTCTGTGTTTATTGCAGCATTATTCACAATAGCCAAGTTATGATAGCAACCTAGGTGTCCATCAATAGTTGAATGGAAGAGAAATGCAGCATATATAAATATAATGGAGTATTACTCAGCCATAAAAAGAATGGGATCTTGCCATTTGCAACAAAATGGATAGGCCTTGAGGATATGGTGTTAAATGAGAAATCAGAAAAGCAAATACCATAGGATTTCTCCTTTGTGTGGAATCTAAAAATTAAAAAAAACCACCACCAACAACAAAAAAACAGAAACAAAAACATAAAACTCCCCAGAAAAGGAGAAACAAACTCTTAGAAAAAATGTATAGAGCTGGGGAGATGGATGAAATAGGTGAAGGGCATCCAGAGGTACAAACTTCCAGTTATAAAATAAATAAGTAATGGATATGAAAAGTACATCATAGGGACTACAATCAATATTACTGTAACAACGCTGTGTGGTGACAGGTGATGACGACAGTTAATGTAGTGAGCACTAAGTAATGCATAGAACTGTGGAATAACTATGTTGTATACTGAAACTAATATAACACTTTATATCAGTTATACTTCAATAATATTTATTTAAATGGCCTGAGTCTTACTTGGGTCAATGAATACAGCTGAAGCTTTTTTTTTTTTTTTACTCTTTTTATTTGAGAGAGAGAGAGACAGACAGACAGAATGAGCAGGGGAGGGTCAGAGAGACAGGGAGACACAGAAGCTGAAGACAGGCTCGAGGCTCTGAACTAGCTGTCAGTACACAGCCTGATGCTGGGCTTGAACCCACGAACCGTGAGATCATGACCTGAGCCAAAGTTGGACTCTTAACCGACTGAGCCACCCAGGCGCCCTGAGGCTACTTTCATAGTGAAGTATTCAGAAAAAAGAGGTAATGGTCCTCCTTCTACACTCAGACCACACTGATAATATTATGTTCAGCCTGGACACAATATTCTGGTGCACACAAAATAAACAATGTGTGTGTGAGACATCATTTCATAAACATGTTCCAGATTTCTTCATGGAGAAGAGTTTGAGGTGAGGATTTACAAATTAGCAATGTCAATGTTATTGGTACAATGTTTAGCTGAGCTACTGAGTCCTTGCTATTTCATGGCCACGTATTTTCTCCCGATCTGGCTAGTTGTTGAGTAGCTTTGAGGACAAGGTAAAGCCTGAGGAAAACATTGCAAATGCACAAGAAAAATTATCCCCATGATAAACTGTTAGTGAACTTATTCAAAAGTGAGACTTTTAATTCATCTTCTAACTTGATCTTGTTAAATGAATATTTGTGGAAGAGAGGAAAGTATAAACAGAGAAGGCTGGAAGGAAAAGAGGAAAAGGGAGAAAATAAGGGATTACTTTCAGGAATAATTTGTGGTAATAAAAATTGTGTCCTGTGGGGATTTGTACTGCCAGAGAGTGGGGACATAGGAAAGAAAAGTCAGACTGAAATGATGACTCCTTTCCCCAGTGGTCATACCGTAAAAAGAAGGTGGATTACAGCATTTTGTAAATAGACTGAGCTAAACTAAACACAAAATATAGATGACCGCTTGAAGAGAAAACTTATTTTCCTCATGGAAGATTCAACACTGCATCAATGGATTTACTACTTACAGACAGTGGTGAAAAGTATGCATTTTACTTTTGTTTTGAAGTTAGAGTTGACTTTTGAAGTTGTTTTTAAATAATTATAGTTCTTTTCTGATGTTTATTTTTTAAAATTTGCCTAACATCTGGATTTAGGCTTTTACTAAAAAGTTAAATTTTAATTTTTCATTCATTAAATATAAACATTTTTCTTCCTCTTTCTAAACCCTAATAAAAAGTTCAAAATTTTTGTTAGGATTTTAATGTACTGGTAAAGTTCTCTTCTTCCCACAGGCAGTAATGCTATTATCATTAGAAATTATCTTGGTTAGAATTTTACAAATATGTACATTTAAAAATATATAAGTATTTTCATTTGGTTGCAAAGGATTATTGATTTGTTTTCCATCAGTTTTAAAATATTTTGATCATGGAACTGGGGTCTTTAAAATACATACGCTTCTGGATGCCATTAGACATATTTTGATTTAATGGAAAAAACATGGTCCTCCATTTATTACCAACCATCTGTTGTGTGAAAGATGAAAATTATATCCCAAGGGAAACTGAGTAGCCAGAGACAATGACACAGCCATTGTCATTACCCTTGGCCAGCACTTCAGATTCTTTCCTGTCAAGATTTTCATCCATAGGGCCATCAAGGTTCAAAGTGAACATTGAGCAAAGCCCAGAGACCAAGGTGACCCTTAAAACTGACTAATAGGCAACTGACGGAATGGAAAAGGACAGTTGCAAATGGTATATCAGATAAAGGGCGAGTATCCAAAATCTACAAGGAACTCACCAAACCCCACACCAGAAAATCGAATAATCCAGTGAAGAAATGGGCAGATGACTTGAAGAGACACTTCTCCGAAGAGGACATCCAGATGGCCAGCAGGCACATGAAACAATGCTCAGTGTCACTCATCATCAGGGAAATACAAATCAAAACCACACTCAGATACCACCCCACACCAGTCGGTGGCTAAAATGAACAAATCAGGAGACTATAGATGCTGGCGAGGGTGGGGAGAGACGGGCATCCTCCTACACTGTTGGTGGGAATGTAAACTCGTGCAGCCACTCTGGAAAACAGTGTGGAAGTTCCTCAAAAAACTATCCATAGAACTCCCTTATGACCCAGCAATATTCCTGCTGGGGATCTACCCAAGGGATACAGAAGTGCTGATGCATAGGGGCACATGTACCCCAATGTTCATAGCAGCCCTGTCAACAATAGCCAAATCATGGAAAGAGCCCAAATGTCCATCAACTGATGGATGAATGAAATACCACTTGGCAATGAGGAAGAATGAAATCGGTCCATTTGTAGCAAAATGGATGGACCTGGAGGGAGTCATGCTAAGTGAAAGAAGTCAGGCAGAGAAGGACAGATACCATATGTTGTCACTCATAAGTCTAACAGGAGAAACCTAACAGGAGACCATGGGAAGGGGAAAGGATGGGGGGAAGATTTGGGGAGAAGGAGTGAGGCAAATCATGAGAGACCTTTGAATGCTGAGAACAAACTGAGGACTGAAGAGGGAGGTGGGAAGGGAAAGGAGGGTGATGGTCATGGAGGGGGCACTTGTGGGGAAGAACACTGGGTATTATATGGAAAACAACTTGGTAACAAACTATTTAAAAAATTAAAAAATAAAAATGTAAAAGAAAAGTACAGTTTTGGTTTATAAAAACAAACAAACTGAAAACACCAGGGATGAATAATGATTTCCATGGGTACATTCAAAATCTTATCATAAAGGATATTTTTGTGAGTCTCAGTGTGGGTATTAATGATGTTGGGAGAAGACTATTGCATATGGCACTAATAACGCCCATCCACCTGATTATGTGACTGGAAATCATGTTACCATGTTCTTAAACTATATTTGCTAGAGGAAAAAACCCAGAAAAACAGTACTAGCTATTCTCTATAGATGATCTAATTTAGACTACCAGGATAGTTTAATGTAATTCAAGAATAAAGAAATGAAATTAAAACATTAATGTAGTAAGATATGCCTAACACAAAAATGACCACGGAAACATTTTTAAGTGTTTATTCATTTTTGAGGGAGGGGGCAGAAAGAGAGGGAGACAGAGGATCCAAAGTGGCCTCTAGGCTCACAGCAGCAAGCCCAACGTGGGGATTGAGCTCACAGACTGTGAAATCATGACCTGAGCTGAAGTCTGGCACTCAACTGACTGAGCCACACAGGTGTCCCCCATTTAAACAATTTTTAAGTGTATAACTCAGTGGCTGTGCAATTCAGATACATTCGCAATATCATGCAAATATCATAATTTACTCCCAGAACTTTTTCATCATCTCTAACAAAAACTATGTCCATAAACGAATCCCTCATTCTCTGCTGTCCCCAGCACCTGGCAACCACTATTCTACTGTCTCTATGAATTAGACTATTCTAGGCATAGGTCATTATGTGGAATTATACAGTATTTATATCTGCTTATTTTATTCAGTTTCATGTCAAGTTTTATCCATGTTGTTGCACGTGGGAGAATACCTTTTTTAAGACTGAATATATCATCTATCTCTGTATATACATGTCTATATCTATATATACATATACACACATTTTCTGATCAATAGACACTTGGGTTGTTTGTTTTCACAACTTTTTGGCAAATGTGAATAATGCTGCAATGAAGAGAAAATCAAAGTTGAAGGAATGTCTCTAGTGTTGAGTGTGAGGACACAATGGCGGATCATCATTCATAATTCAAACATAAGAAATGGATTGCCCAGAAATGAGTAGTCTAAATAACTTAAGAAAAAATGTGATCTGTAGGAGAAACCTTGGTGGAATCATAAAAGAACTCTTCTTGCTTAAGAAAATTACTTGGAATTTGGTAATCAGTTATTCCTTAGACTCCAGTAAGAATTAAATCACAGTCAAAACCCCACAAATGCATTGCAAGAAACCAAGTATTAGGTCAACATGGAGATCCAGAAACCCTGCTTCTTGTGGACCCTAACGTTATAGGGGAGATACCCTCTAGGGGACCTGAAATGACTTTATAAACTTTGTCTCTTAATATTCCTCCCAGCGTGAAAGTAATTCACCCTTCCCACTGACATGTTCAACATCTCGAGAGTGGAACTATTGCGGAGTAACAGCAGTTAATGGAGTAACATTTGAAAGGTGTTTCTTAGTGAGAGTAAGTGAAACAATACTACTATCGTTTAGTGCCATAGCCAAGTCACATAGGTGAGGACTGCGATCCTCTCAATATGAGAACACACATTAGAAAGCTCTTTCTTGTATCAAACTTACCCACTAGTTCTAATTCTTTTTAGAGAATACTTCAAAAAAAATTTTTTTCAAGTTATCTCTATAACAATACTTGGGCTTGAACTCACAACCCCAGGATCAAAAGTCACTGCTCTACTGAGACAGCTGGCCAGAAACCCCTAAAAAAAACCCTTCAAAATAAACACATTATTCCATGTACTGCATTCTTATCTGCTTACACGAGTTAGCATTTTCCCTCTGAGGCCACTTCACATTCCTTCATCCCAGTTCTAATACCACAGTGTCTAGTTTTCTTACCATGGCTCTCCTCTGAATATACTGGAGTTTGTCTGGGTCACTCTACATGCTTTCCACCCCATCTCACATGCTCTAATGCAAATGTGATCATTAGTATAAAGCAATGAGAATCTATTACTTTTATTGTTCCAGAGCTGCACTGTACCGTAGAATAGCTGTGAGTCACATGTGGCTGTTTAAGTGAAGTGAAAAATTAGCTCCTTGGTTTCAACAATCACATTTCAAGCGTTCAACAGACACATGTGCCTAGTGGCACTATTCTGCCAGCACAGTATTTGCTTTCATTTGCCCTGGAGAGTTTTTTTTTTTTAAGTTTTATTGTATTTGGATGCGTTTTAAAAAATAAGTCAGTGATATTTTAGTAATTTTATGATGAGTAAAATAATCAGATGTTAGTGAATTAAAAGTAAAAACATTAACACTTAACTTCCAGCTCCATCTTTTAAAGAAATTCTAGTGTTTACATATTTTATAATGTTTTGGCCTTGAAGTGATAGTTTCAGGTTATTGCAGATATTAACTATATTGCTAATGTCTAAGACTTGACTAAGCCATTTGAAATGGTAAAAAGCGTTCTCTACTGGAATTATCAGGCTTCTTTAAAAAATCCACGTATACACAATGGAATGAAACTAGAAATCATTAGCATAAGGAAAACAGAAAAATACACAAGTATGTGGAAATTAAACAATGCACTATTTATCAACAGGTCAAAGAATAAATAAAATTTAGAAAATATTTGGATACAAGTGAAAATAAAAACAACATATCAAAACTTCTAGGATGCAGCAATAGTACAAAAAGTCTTTTCGACAAATAGTGCTGAAAAATGGGATAGGACAACAAATTGGACAACCCAGAAGATATGGTCGAATTTCTAGAACCATTAAACCTACTAAGACTGACTCATGAGGACTACATTTTTTAAAAATGTATAATTACATTTAATACAAGGAGTTTATTGAAAAAGTAATCTAAAACCTCCCCCCAAAATAAAAGCCCCAAACCAGATGGCTTCACTGAAGAATTCTACTAAACATGTAAAGAATAATTAACACCAATCCTTCCCAAACTCTTACAAAGAGGAGAGCACTAACTCATTCTGTGAGGCCAGCAATCCTCAAATACTAAAATCAGACAAAGACGCAAAAAGAAAACTACAGACCAATATCCCTGATGAATATTAGTGCAAAAATGCTAAACAAGATACTAACAAAGTGAATTCATCAGCACACTGAAAGGATCTTATGTCATTATGAAGTGGAATTTATATCTGGAAACCAGGATAGTTCTGTATATGGAAAATCAGTGTAATGCACTACACTGATAAAATAAAGGTCAAAAGCCATATAATCTTAGTGAATGCAGAACACAACATCTGACAGAATTCTATGTCCTTTTAAAAGAAAAACATTCAACAAATAAGGAATAGAAGAAAACTACCCCAAAATAATAAAAGCTGTATGTCAAAAGCCCGTAGCTAACATCATATTCAATAGAGAAAGTCTGCACGCTTTTCCTCTAAGATCAGGAAAATGCCAATGACTTGCAACACATTTACTACCACTGTTCAATGGAATACTGGAAGTTCTAGCCAGAGTAATTAGATGAGAAAAAGAAATAAGGGGCAAGTTTGAAAATAAGTAGAATAATCTGTTTGCAGAATATATTATCTTATATTTTAAAAATCCTAAGAATTCCACAACAGAACTGTTAGAACCAATTTAAAAAATTTGCAGGACATGAAATCACACTTGAAAATTAGTTGCATGTCTACCTAACAAAGACCAATCTTAAAAAGAAATTAAGAAAACAATCCCATTTGCCATAGTATCAAAAAGAACAAAATACTTTGGAATAAATTTAACCAAGGAGGTGAAAGACTTGTGCACTTGCAATATAAAACATTGCCAAAAGAAATTGAAGAACAGGGGCACCTGGGTGGCTCAGTCAGGTAAGTGTCCAACTTTGGTTCAGGTCATTATCTTCCAGTTCATGAGCTTGAGCCCTGCATCGAGCTCTGTGCTGACAACTCAGCCTAAAGACTGCTTCAGATTCTATGCTTCCCTCTCTCTCTTCCCTCCTGCCTGACTCATGTTCTCTCTCAAAAATAAATATTAAAAAAATAAAAAGAAATTGAAGATCCAAATAAATGGAAAAACATGCCATAGTTGTGGATTGGAAGACTTCATACCCTTAAAATGTTCATACTACCCAAAGCAATCTACAAATCAATCCTTATCAAAAATTTCAATGACTTTTGTAGAAATAAAAAAAATCCTCAAATTCATATGGAATCTCAAGGGACCCTGAAGAGCCAAAACAAACTTGAAATAGAAGAACAAAGTTGAAAGACTCAGATTGCCTGATTTCAAAATGATAAAAGGCAACAGTAAATAAGCTAGTCATATAGACCAATGCAACAGGACAGAGGACCCCAAATTATCCCTTGCATATATGGCAAAAAGATTTTCAACAAGATTGCCATGACAGGACAGGGAAAGGAAAGCCTTTTCAATAAATGGTGCTGAAAAACTAAATATTCACATACAAACAGGTTAGGTTGGACCCTTACCTTATACCGTTTTATAAAATTAGCTCAAAATTGACTGAAAACTTACATATAGTATCTAAAACTATTCAAATCCTGGAAGAAAATGTAGGGAAATGCTTAGGACGTTAGGTTTGGCAATAAATTCTTTGATAGAATGCCAAAAGCACAGGTAACCAACAAAAAAATTGATAAATGGGAGTACACTAAATTTAAGAAATTTAGCCTGTTGAAAGAATCAACAGAATGAAAAGACAACCTACAGAATGGGAGAAAGCGATTGCAAATCATATCTGATAAAGCGTTAATATCTAGAATACATAGGAAATATTAGGATTCGACAAGAACAAGATAAACACCCAATTAAAAATTAAGTAGAGGAGGGGGCTAGATGGCGGAGAAGTAGGGAGCTCTGTAGTCTTTGCCCACCCGCATCTATTAAACTGAGAAGAACTGAAGGGACAATACTTTGATCTGCAAGAGTCAAAGGAGAACATATAGACTCCAGAAAGAAGACAACCCCAAAGATGCCTGAGTGAGTGAGTGCAAACTGGGGAAATTAAAAAATAAGCCTGCCCCAGAGGTGCAGAGGGGAGGGATCCCCAGCCCAACACAGGGAGAGCCTGCGGTGCCCCAGAGAGACAAGGGGAAGAGAAAGAGACTGAAAATGCTCATAGAACTGTCTCTAGAGAAGTGATAAAGAACTCACCCAGGTATGGAGAGATATTGTCATGCCATATATAACTGCTGGGCGTGGAGAGAGAAATCCATCCCATTTAGCTGGAGACTCCTTCCTTGGGCTCTACAGCAGCGGTGCCCATTCCAGGTGGCACCAGACGAGGCAGCCTCTGTCCTGTCCCCCTACTTGACCCCTGCTGGGAGACTGGCCAACATCAGGAGCACATCTAGTCTACAGGGGGCAGCAGCACCAGGAAAAACAACCCCGTCCCCTTCCCCTGCAGGATCCCAGCTTGGAGGCTGACTGCCAGTGGGAGGGCATCTCATCTACAGTGGTAGCATTAAATTCATGGACTAGGATTTGAAAGCGAAGGAGAGATTGGAAAGTGCGGCTTGGCTCACCCATGGCACAGGGAGATCGGACTCCAAAGAGTGGCTTGCAACATTTGGTTCTGGCAGAGCTTGGGGTACCACCATTCTTCTCTTCACAACCACCAATGTGGGGCCTTGGAGAGCAGCCCCCAAGACCTACCTACACCAAACCACACCTATCTGTGCCAGAGAGCTGCCCCCTTTGTTCTTTTTCCTTTATCTTTTCTTTTTTTCCACCCTCTCTCACCATCCAGATATATTTTCCCTTATCTCTTTTTTATCTCTCCCCTCAGCTGGTTATATGCTTTTAGATTGTCCATAGTCTTTTGTTGCCTCTGTTCCCCCCACACCCCCTTATTTTTTTCTTCTTTTTTCTTCCTTTCCTGTTTTGGTTTGCTTGTTTGTTTTATTTGTCTGTGTGTTTGCATGCTTTTGGTCCCTGTGTGTCTGTTTTCCTTTCCAAGGCTACCTCAAGAAACAAGCCAAAGTACACACAGTGGAGAGTCCCAAATATCACTAAGTAGGGAAACAAAATAATCAGAGACACAAGAGAAATTGAGAAGGACAGATACCGTATGTTTGCACTTATAGGTCTAACAGGAGAAACCTAACAGAGGACCATAGGGAAGGGAAAGGGGAAAGAGTTGGGGAGAGAGAGAGATGCAAATCATGAGAGACTACTGAATACCGTAAACAAACCAAGGGCTGAAAGGGGAGGGGAAAGGGGAAGGTGGTAATGCAGGAGGGCACTTGTGGGGAAGAGCACTGGGTGTTATATGGAAACCAATTTGACAATGAACTATTAAAAATAATAAAATAAAATAATTTCAAATGGAAAAAAAAAGTGAGAAACTGAGAGACACCATTAAAAAAAACACTTCCTGAAAAGATAGGCCATGGGCAGTCAATAAGCCTCCTTTCATAGAGCAATACTAACACACAGTGCATACAAGCTTTTAAAACTGACAAGAGACAGAAAGCTAGTCAAAATGACAAAATGAAACAACTCTCCTCTAATGAAATTCTAGGAAGAAGTCACAGCCACAGAACTGCTCAAGACAGATTTAAGCAACATAACTGAACAAGAATTTAGAACAGTTGTCATAAAATTAATCGCTAGACTTGAAAAAAGCATCAGAGAGGCTATGATACAAAGACTATGGACCTTCAATAGCTGTGATGAATTTAAAAAGGCTATAAATGAGGTGCATAATAAAATGGAGGTAGCCACTGTGCGGATTTAAGAGACAGAGAGGAGAATAGGTGAATTAGAAGACACAGTTATAACAAAAGAGGAAGCTGAGAAAAACAAAAATTGATACAGGAGCATGAAAAGAGAATTATAGACCTGAGTGATACAATCAAATGGAACAATATCCACATCGTAGGAATTCCTAAAAAGGAAAAGAGGAAAAGGTCCTGAAGGGATGCTAGATCAAATTATAGCTGAGAACTTCCCAAATTTGGGGAAAGAAACAAGGCATTGAAATCCATGAGGCACAAAGAATCCCATTAAGATGTAACTTGAATTGACCTTCAGCATGACATATCATAGTGAAACTGGCAAAATATAAGGATAAAGAGAGAATTCAGAAAGCAGCTAGGGATAAAAGGGCCCTAACATACAAAGAGAAACCTATCAGAGTGGTTACAGACCTATCTACTGAAACTTGGCAGGCCAGGAAGGAATGGCAGGAAATCTTCAATGTGATGAACAGGAAAAATATGCACCCAAGAATCCTTTATCCAGCGAGCCTGGCATTCAAAATAGAAGGAGAGATAGAGGTGTTCCCAAATAAACAAAAAATTGAGAGAATTCATCACCACCAAATGAGCCTTACAAGAAATCCTAAGAGGGACTCTATGAGGGAAATGTTGCAAGGAATACAAGGTACCAGAGACACCACTACAAACATGAACTCTACAGAGAACACAACGAATCTAAACCCACATTTTTTCAATAACACTGAATGTAAATTGACTGCTCCAATCAAATGACACAGAATGGATAAAAGCCAAAATCCATTTATTTGCTGTCTAGAAGAGACTCAACTTAGACCTGAAGACACTTTCATATTGAGAGTAAGGGGATGGAGAAATATCTATCATGTGACTGGAAAACAAAAGAAAGCCGGAGTAGCCATACTTATATCGGACAAACTGGACTTTAAAGTAAAGGCAGTAACAACAGATGAAGAATGGCATTATATAATAATTACAAGGTCTTTCCATCAAGAAGAGCTAATAATTATAAACATCTATACACCAAATTTGGAAGCACCAAAATACATAAAACAGTTAATCACAAACAGAAACAATCTTATTGATAAGAATGTGCTAATTGCAGGGGACTTTAATACTCCACTGACAGCAATGGATAGATCAACCAGACAGAAATCACTAAAGAAACAATGGACCTAAACGACACATTGGAACAGAGGGAATTGATAGACATATTTAGAACTCTGCATCCTGAAGCTAGGGAATTCACTTTCTTCTTGAGTACACATGGCACATTCTCCAAGACAGATCACATACTGGGTCATAAGGCAGCCCTCCATAAATACAAATGAATTGTAATCATATCATGCATACTTTCAGATCACAATGCTGTGAAACTTGAAATCAATCACAGGAAAAACTCTGGAAAAGCTTTAAAAATGTGGAGGTTAAAAAATTACCCTACTAAAGAATGATCAGGCTAATCAGACCATTAGAGAAGAAATTTAGAAATATCTGGAAGCAAATGAAAATACAACAATCCAAACTCTGAGATGCAGCAAAGGCAGTCCTAAGAGGAAAATATATTGCAACCCAGGCCTATTTCAACAAACTATAAAAAGCACAAATTCAAAATCTAACAGAGCATCTAAAGGAACTAGAAGGGGAGCAGCTAGAGCACTTCTAACCCAGCAGAAGAAGAGAAATAATAAAGATCAGGGCAAAAATAAACAATATAGAGTCCAAAAAAAAAAAAACCCAACAACAGTTAAACAGATCAATGAAACCAAGAGTTGGTTTAAAAAAAAAAAAACAAAATTAATAAACCTCCAGCCAGGCTTCTCAGAAAAAAAAAAAAAGAGAGAGAGATAGAACACCCAAATAGACAGAATCATGAATTAAAACGGACCTATTACAACCAATCCCTCAGAAATAAAGGCAATCAGAGATTACTATGAAAAATTATATGGCAATAAACTGGACGGTCTAGAAGAAATGGACAAATTCCTAAACACACGTGCGCAACCAAAATTCAAACAGGAAGAGATAGAAAATCTGAACAGACCATAGCCAGTGAAGAAATTGAATCAGTTATCAAAAATCTCCCCACGAATAAGAACTCGGGGCCAGATGGCTACCCAGGGGAATTCTACCAGACATTTAAAGCAGATTTAATACCCATTCTTCTCAAGCTATTCCAAAAAATAGAAATAGAAAGAGGACTTCCAAACTCATTCTATGAAGCCAGCATCACTTTGATTCCCAAACCAGAGACCCAACTAAGAGAGAGAGAGAGAGAGAGAGAGAGAGAGAGAGAGAGAACGAGAACATGAGAACGCACTATAGGCCAATATCCTTAATGAATACAGATGCGAAAATATTCAGCAAGATACTAGCAAATCGAATTCAACAGCATATAAAAAGAATTATCCACCATGATCAAGTCGGATTCATTCCTGGGTTACAGGGCTGGTTCAATATTCGCAAATCTATCAATGTGATCCATCATATTAACAAAAGAAAAGATAAATGATCCTGTTGATAGATGCAGAAAAAGCATTAGAGAAAATACAACATCCCTTCTTAATAAAAACCCTTGAAAAATTGGGATAGAAGGAACTTAAACATTATAAAATCCATTTATGAAAAGCCCATAGCTAATATCATCCTTAATGGGGAAAAACTGAGAGCTTTCCCCCTGAAATCAGGAAACAACAAGATGTCCACTCTCACCACTGTTGTTTAACATAGTGCTGGAAGTCCTAGCATCAGCAATCAGACAAAAAAAAAGGAAATAAAAGGCATCAGAGTCGGTAAAGAAGAAGTCAAACTTTCACTTTTCGCAGATGACATGATACTCTACATGGAAAACCCGATCGACTCCACCAGAAGCCTTCTAGACCTGATCCATGAATACAGCAAAGTCACTGGGTACAAAATCCATGTACAGAAATCGATTGCATTTTTATACTCCAATAATGAAGCAAGGGAAAGAGAAATCAAGAAACTGGTCCCATTCACAATTGCACGAAAAGCCATAAATACCTAAAAATAAACCTAACCAAAGATGTAAAAGACCTATATGATGAAAACTATAGAAAACTTATGAAAGAAATTGAAGAAGACACCAAGAAATGGAAAAACATTCCGTGCTCATGGATTGGAAGAATAAACATTATTAAAATGTCATTATTTTCCAAAGCAATCTACACATTCAATGCAATCCCAGTAAAAATTGCACCAGCATTCTTCCCAAAGCTAGAACAAACTATCCTAAAATTCGTATGGAACCGCAAAAAACCCCGAATAGCCAAAATTATATTAAAGAGGAAAACCAAAACAGGAGGCATCACAATCCCAGAGTTTAGCCTCTACTACAAAGCTGTCATCATCAAGACAGGATGGTATTGCCACAGAAACAGACACACAGACCAATGGAATAGAAAAAAGCCCAGAACTGGACTCACAAATGTATGGCCAAATAATCTTTGACAAAGCAGAAAAGAGTATCCAGTGGACAAAAGACAGCCTCTTTGGCAGGTGGTGCTGTGAGAGCTGGACAGCAATATGCGGAAGAATGAAACTAGACCACTCTCTTACACCATACTCAAAAATAAACTCAACATGGATGAAGGACCTGAATGTGAGCAGGAAATCATCAAAACCCTAGAGGAGAAAGCAGGCAACAGCCTCCTTGACCTCAATTGCAGCAATCTCCTACTTGACACAACCCCAAAGGCAAGGGAAGTGAAAGCAAAAATGAACTATTGGGACCTCATCAAGATAAAAAGCTTCTGCACTGCAAAGGAAACTATCAAGAAAACTAATAGGCTACTGACAGAATGGGAAAAGATATGTCATTTGACACTATCAGATAAAAGGCTAGTATCCAAAATCTACATGGAACTCACCAAACTCCACACCCCAAAAACAAATAATCCAGCGAAGAAATGGGCAGAAGACATGAATAGACACATCTCGAAAGAGGACATCCAGATGGCCAATAGACACATAAACCGATGCTCAGCATCACTCATCATCAGGGAAATACAAACCAAAACCATACTCAGATACCACCTTATGCAAGCCAGAGTGGCTAAAATGAACAAATCAAGAGACTATAGATGCTGGCAAGGATGTGGAGAAACAGACACCCTCTTACACTGTTGGTGGGAATGTAATCTGGTATAGTCGCTCTGGAAAACAGTGTGGAGGTTCCTCAAAAACTATCAATAGAACTCCCCTATGATCCAGCAAATGCACTGCTGGGGATCTACCCAAGGGGTACAGAAGTGCTGATGCATAGGAGCACATGTACCCCAATGTTCATAGCGGGACTTTCAACAATAGCCAAATCATGGAAAGAGACAAAATGTCCATCAACTGATGAATGGATCAAGAAGAAGTGGTGTATACACACGCGCGCACACACACACACACACACACACACACACACACACAGGAATACTACATGGCATGGAGAAAGAATGAAATCTGGCCATTTGTAGCAAAATGAAATAAGTCAGGCAGAGAAGGACAGATACCATATGTTGTCACTCATAGGTCTAACAGGAGAAAACAAATAGAGGACCACGGGAAGGGAAAGGGTAAAAAGAGTTGGGGAGAGGGAGGGAGGCAAATCATGAGAAACTCGAATATTGAAAACAAACTGAGGGCTGAAGGGAGAGGGGGAAAGGGGAAGGGGGGTGATGGTCATTGTAGAGGGCACCTGTGGGGAAGAGCACTGGTCTTATATGGAAACCAACTTGACAATAAACTATATGGAAAAAAATTTAAGCAAAGGGGGGCGGTGTCCGGGTGTCTTGGTTGCTTAAATATTCAACTCTTGATCTCGGCTCAGGTCATGATCTCATGATTCATGAGATCACGCTCCGCACATCAGGCTGTCTGCTGACATCACAAAATCTGCTTGGGATTCATTCTCTCTGTCTCTTTCTCTTTCTCCCTCAAGATTTTTTTTTTTTAATTAGGCAAAGGACTTAAATAGACATCTCTCAAAAGAAGGCATACAGATGGCCACCACGCACATGACAAGATGTTCATCACCACCCATGCTCAGGCAAATGAAAACCAACACCACAATGAGTTATCACCTTACACCTCTCAGAATGGCTAGAATCAAAAAAAGAATAAGTGTTGATGAGGATATGGAGGAAAAAGAACTCTCGAAGCACCCTTGGTGGGACTGTAAACTGATGCATACACTGTAGAAAGCAGTGTAGAGTTTCCTCAAAAACTATAAAGTAGAAATACTATAGGACCTACTAATTCTAGTCTGGGTATTTATCCAAAGGAATAAAAAGAGTAATTAAAGAGGATAAGTATATTCCTATGTTTATTGCAGCTTTACAATAGCCAAGATATGGAAGCAACACATATCCATCAATAGATAAATGGATAAAGAAGATGTCTCTCTCTCTCTCTCTCTCTCTCTCTCTCTCACACACACACACACACACACACACAGGAATATTATCATATAAAAAATGAGATTTTTCCATTTGTGACAAGGACAGACCTAGAGTGTATTATGCTAAACAAAATGATTCAAAGACAAACACCATATAATTTCACTTATATGTGGAATCTAAAAAAAAAAAAAATGAGTAAGTGACCAAAAAGCAGAAACACACCCATAAATACAAAGAATAAACTTCTGGTTGCCTTAGAGGAGGGAGATGGTGTATGGGTAAAATGAGTGAAGAGTGGGAAACAGAGGCTTTCAGTTTTGGAATGATTAAGTTATGAGAATATAAGGTACAGCGTAGAGAATATAGTCAGTGGTGTTGTAATAGCCTTGTATAGCGACAGATGACAGCTACACTTGTGGTGAGCACAGCATATAGACTTATCAAACTACTACGTCATGCATCTGAGACTAATATTGTATGTCAACTGTACTTCATTAAAAAAAAATCTGGGGCACCTGGGTGGCTCAGCCAGTTAAGCATCCAACTTCAGCTCAGGTCATGATCTTATAGGTCAGGAGTTTAAGCCCCGCATCGGGTTCTCTGCTATCAGCTTGGAGCCCACTTCAGATTCTGTCTCCCTCTCTCTCTGTCCCTCCCTGACTCATACTTTCTCTACCTCAAAAATAAACATTTAAAAAAATTAGAAGAAAACCAAACACACACACACGGAGATATCGCCTCACACATCAAGATGGCCACTATCCTAAAAACAGAAAATAGTGTTAGTGAGGATGTGGAGAAAAGTTGGAACCCTTATGTACCATTAATGCGAACGTAAAGTGGTGCAGCTATTATTGAAAACCATATGGGGGCTCCTCCAAGAGTTAAAAATACAATTATCATATGACCCAACAATTCTACTTCTGGGTATACATCCTACAGAACTAAAATTAGGTGTCCAAAGAGATAATATACACTTTCATGTCCACTGCAGCATTATTCATGAAAGCTAAGATATGGCAACAACCCAAATGTTCATCAACATACGAACAGATAAGGAAAACATAGTGTACACATACACTGTAATACAGTCCTTAAAAGGGGGATTCTGTCACATACTACAACATGGATAAATGTTGAGGACTTCTGCTAAGTGAAATAAGCCAGTCGATAAAGGATAAATATTCTATTATTCCTATTATACAAAGTTTCTAAAGTAGTCAAAATCATAAAAACAAAGCAGAAAATCAAATATCATCCATTGAAGAGGGGGTATTCTCGTTTAGTGGGTAGAGAATATTATTGTTGCAAGATGGGAGTTCCAGAGATCAATGGCAAAACAGTGTGAATATACCTAATGCTACTTCACTATACATTTAAAGTTGGTTAGGTTGGTAAATTTCATGTTATGTGTTTTTTTTTTAACCACACAAATTCCTGATGTATGTTCTTTTCCTTTCATATCAAATAAACTTTAATGTGGGAATCAAGAGTATTTATTTTTCTTTTTTCCCCCCAACCTGCTGAAATGAAATGGTCTCAGTTGCTCAGTAACCAATAATGACTTGAATTTATCATCTTCTTCCATAAGGAATCAACATTAGAAAACACGTTGTTCAAAAACGTTTCTCTAATAAAACAGCACGTGAACTGGCTTCAGGTATAAATCATGCTACACACATTGCTAGTTGCTGCTCCGTTAAGAATAATCCCAATGTTCTTTTCTGTTCTACACCACAGTTCACAAAATAGTGTACATGAAAATTCTTCCTCTAAAGCATGAGTTTTCAATGACAACAAGAAGCAAAAAGTGCTTCAATCTCTTATAAATGTGTACAGATGCCAAGAACTTACTCATAGTCTATATTATCAATCACTTCAACCTACCACAAAGCAAAATGTGTTCTTGTACACACCTCTCAACTTACACTGTATGCTATTGACATACTGTTTGTGCAGCAGTATCACTTGATGAAAGAATTTTGTCAACAGTTTCTTCTGATTTAACACTAACCAGGTTTGTCATTAACTCATGATTGGCTTTATAAACTTATCAGTGGTTTGACTTGTACCTTTTCTCTTTATGAGGAATGCAATACTGAGTGATACCTTGGTAATTCTAGCTTTTCCTTTGACTTTATTGATAGAATTCATCAAATTTGTACTAGAAGGCAATATTTTGTTCTTGCCCTAGAGAAAAGCAGATTGCATTAGAAGAGCAAGAACTGTGCTTTGTATGACAAGTATAAAACCTTTGATGGCTTTCAACTTCTGTGTCAAATAGAACATTTTTTTTTTACAGGTAATAGAAATTCACCTCAAACTCCTTAATGAGGGATGGGAAGAAATGTATTAACTCATAACTGGAAAGTGCAGAGAGGGAAGAGAAGTTGAGAAATGTTGCATCCAGATGTTTACAGTACAATGTTAGTTCTCTGTCTCCCCCTTGCTACCTTTTGGCTCTGTGTTTCTGTGTTGGTTTTATTTTCATGTGGGATCTTTACTTGTGATGCCTGAAAAAGGCAGCCTATCTTTGGGATTTGTAATTCCCGAGGAATAGAAACCTCTCCTAGTGTCTATATATAGATAAAAAACAGAGAAGACTCTGATTGTCCCAGTTTGCATTACATGTCCATGTTGGAACCAGCGCCAATGGCCAGAGGGATAAATGACCTTGATTATCAAGCCTAGACCATATGTCCACTCTTGGGTCCGAGTCCACTGACAGGAAGGCAATATAGACATTGAATATCCTTTATCTACTGCATATTTGAGAAAAATCTCATTTTAAAAAGTACCCAAAGGACAAAGAGATTCTAGATGCCATAAAATTTAATTACCAGAAATTGATGGCTGTGTTTCCTTTTTATACTTATTTTACTTAAACGCATAAAATCACCACCTTCACAGATATTTAAAAAGAAACTCTTCACTATATGTATAAAAATTACTTTGAGTTAAAGTATTCATGTTACTAATTTTATCACTAATTTTACTTTCAATAATCTACTCTTAAGCCTTTGTTCTGTAGGGAGCATAGAAAATTAAATAGAAACCAATAGAATGTTAATTTGACATATACAAAACACTGTAATAATGTAAAAATATGTTCAGAAAGATCAAACTGTTAACTGAATATCAGTCAGGAAGGACTTCCAGGGAAGATGGTGGAGTAGGAGGATCTTGGGCTCACCTTGTCCCATGAACACAACTAGGTAAGAGACACATCAGTGTAAATAAACCAGAAAATGATCTGAAGATTGGCAGGACAGACTCCCTACAGATAAATGTCAAGAAGTGGCTACATCAAAAAGAGGGTAGAAAAGGTGGAGACGCCACCAGGAGACAAACAAACCTATATGACTATCCATGGGAGGGAGGGATGCCCCATGTGCAGAGAAGGGAGAGCAGCAGACCCCACGCCAGGCACCCCTGGGCGAAGGACCCGCACTGTAAAGACAAATTTCTATAACATTTGACTTTGAAAACGCAAAGGGCAATCAGTGGGGCTTGGCATGGAACACTAAAAATCAGTAGGCTCTGCTCTGAGAGCACACAACGGACACAGAGAGCCATGACAGATGACTGTACTAAAGGCAAACGCAGCTCAGCCACCACAGTAGGATACAAACAACACACACAATGTTAGACAAAATGAGGGGACAGAGACTATGTCCCAAATGAAAAAACTGGACAAAAATCAGAGCAAAACAGCAAAGCAAAACAGAGAAACAATATGCCTGATACAGAGTTTAAAGTAACGGTCATAAAGATACTCACTGGACTTGAGGAAAGAGTGGAGGGACACAATGAGACCCTCCACAAAGAGAACACTTAAAAAAGAACCAGAGAACTCAATAATGGAAATTAAAAATATCCTAAAGGAATATATAGTAGACTACAGGAAGCAGAAGGATGTATCAGTGACTTACAGGAAAGAGTAATGAGAAGAAATCAAGTGAACATGAGAGCAAAAAATGATTAATAAAAAATGAAAATAGCTTAAGGGAACTCAGTAACACCAAAAGAAGCATAACAACATTCATATCACAGAGATTGAAAAGCAGATAAGGGAGAAAAGGGGACAGAAAATTTATTTGAAGAAATAGCAGCTAAAAGCTTCTTGAATCTAGAGAAGGAAACAAATCCAGGAGGCACAGAGAGACTCCAGCAAAATCAACCCAAGGAGATTTACACCAAGACACATAGTAATTATAATGGCAAATATAATTACTAGGGATAATAAAGAGAATTTTTAAATCATCAAGAGAGAAGTTACATAGAAGGAAAATCCCAAAGTCGATCAGTGGATTTTTAGCAGACACTTTGCAGGCCAGAAAGAAGTGGCATATATTCAAAATGCTGAAAGGAAAAAAACCGCAACCAAGAATACTCTATCCAGCAAGGCTATCACTCAGAATAGAAAGAGACAAAGAGGTTCCTAGATAAACAAAAGTTAAAGGGTTTCATCACCACCAAACCTTCCTTACAAGAAATAAAAAGGAGACTCTCTGAATGGAAAGGAGAAACTAAGCAGGAGTAAGAAAAGTAGGAAGTGCCAAATAAGTAAAATTAAGTATATTTATAAGAATCAATCAAGGGATTCACAAAATAAAAGATTGTAAAGTATGAAGATTGTAAAAGATGTAAAATGGGCATGTGGGTGGGAAAAGGGGTAAAATTTTAGTTCTTTTAAAATGGGTTCAGGGACACATGAGTAGCTCAGTAGATTAAGCGTCTGGCTTTGGCTCAGGTCATAATCTCACGGTCCATGGGTTTGAGCCCCACGTTGGCCTCTGAGCTGACAGCTGGAGTCTGCTTTAGATTTGGTGTCTCCTCCTCTCTCTGCTCCTTTTCCACCTTGCATCCCTTGCCTACCTTGCACTTTCTCTCTCAAAAATAAATATTTAAGGGGCGCCTGGGTGGCTCAGTCGGTTAAGCCTCCGACTTCGGCTCAGGTCAGATCTCACATTCGTGGGTTCGAGCCCCGCGTCAGGCTCTGTGCTGACAGCTAGCTCAGAGCCTGGAGCCTGCTTCCTGTTCTGTGTCTCATTCTCTCTCTGGTCCTCCCCCTCTCATGCTCTGTCTCTCTCTGTAGCAAAAATAAATAAAACATTTAAAACATTAAAAAAATAAATATTTAAAAAATTAACAAAATAAAATGGGTTCAAACTTAAGTGACTGTCAACTTAAATCAGACAGGTATATGCATAAGAGTTTATACATAAACCAAATGGTAACCACATAAAAAAACCAGTTATAGGTATGCAAAAACTAAAGAGAAAAAAGTCCAAGCATATCACTAAAGAAAGCAAACTGTGAGAGAAGAGAGCAAGAGAAGAAACAGAAGAACTACAAAACTATAAAATAAGTAACAAAACAGCTATAAGTACATATTATTTTGAAAGGAAATGAACTAAGCACTCTAATCAAAAGACATAGGCTGACAGAATGGATAAAAAAAAAATCGAGACCCATGTATATGCTGTGTACAAGAGACTCATTTCAGACTTAACGACACATGCAGATTCAAAATGAAGGGGTGGAAAACATTTATCATCAAAATGGAAGTGAAGAGAAAGCCAAGGTACCAATCCTGATATTGCACAGAACAGACATTAAGGGACAAGGCAGGGCACTACATAATCATGAGGGGAACAACCCACCAAGAATATCTAACAATTGTAAATATTTATGCACACAATGTGGGAGCACCCATCCATAAAGCAGTTAATAACAAACTTAAAGGAAGTAATTGACAGTAATATTTTAAGAGTAGGGGACTTTAACACCCCACTTCCAAAACTGGAAAGATCATACAAACTGAAAATCAACAAGGAAAAAGTGACACATTAAACCAGATGGATCTAACAGATACATTCAGAATATTCCATCCTAAAACAGAATTCACATTCTCTTCAAGTGCACGCTAACATTCTCCAGAAGAGATGACAACAGAAAAAATCTCAACAGATTTAAAAAGACTGAAGTCATAGCATGCATCTGTTCTGACCACAACTTTGAAACTAGAAATCAACCGCAAGAAAACATTTGGAAAGGACACAAATATCTGGAGGTTAAATAACATGCTATTCAACAATGAATAGGATAACCAAGAAATCAAAGAGGAAATAGAAAAAACCCATGGAGATTAGTAAGAATGAAAACACAATGGTCCAAAACCTTTGGGATGCAGCAAAAGATGTTCTAAGAGGGAAGACTATAGCAATACAGGTCTATCTTCAGAAGCAAGAGAAATCTAAAACAACCTAACCTTAGACCTAAAGGAGCCAGAAAAAGATAAAACTAAGCCAAATGCCAATAGAAAGAGGGAAAAATAAAGATTAGAGGAGAAGTAAATGAAAGAGATACTAACAAAAAAAAAAAAGATTTAAAGAAATCAGTGAAAACAGGAGGTGGTTCTTAGAGAAAAATCAACTGGTAAACCATTAGCCAGACTCATAAAAAAATAGAAAGAAAAGGACTCAAAATCAGAAACAAAAGTACAGAAACAACAGCACAGAAACACAAAAATTTCAAGAGAATTTAATGAAAAATTACAAAACAAGAAATTGGACATACTAAGAGAAACAGCTAAATTTCCAGAAACATCCAATCTACCAAAACTAAATCACAAAGAAATAGAAATTTTGAACAGACTGATTATCAGCAATGAAGCTGAATCAGTAACAGAAAACAATTCCCAAGAAACAAAAGTCCAGGACAAGATGGCTTCACAGGTGAAGTCTACACAACATTTAAAGAAGAGTGAAGACCTATTCTTCTCAAACTATTCCAGAAAAGAGAAGAGGAAGGAGAACTTCCAAACTCATTCTCTGAGACCAGATGTACCCTTATAGGAAAACCAGATAAAGACATTAAGCAGAGAGAGAGAAGAGAAAACTACAGGCCAGGATCTCTGATAAACACAGATGGAACATTCCCTAACAAAATATTAGCAAACCAAATCCAACAATACATTAAAAGAATTATTTGCCGTCATCAAATGGGATTTACTTCTAGGAGGCAAGAGTGGTTCAATATTTTCAAGTCAATCAATGTGATACATCGCTTGAGGACGAGAAAGGATGAAAAGCATATGATTATTTCAAAGATGCAGAGAAAGCATTTGACAAAGTGCAATATTCATTCATGATAAAACCCTCAACAAAGTAGGTTTAGAGGCACATACCTGGACATAATAAGGGCCATATAGGAAAAACTCACAGCAAACATTATACTCAATGGTGAAAAACTGAAAGCTTTTCCCCTAAGATCAGGAATAAGAGAATGATGTCCACTCTCACCATTTTTATTCAATATAGCATTGAAGTCCTAGCCACAGAAATCAGAAAACAAAAAGAAATAAAGGGCATCCAAATTGGTGAGGAAGAAGTAAATATTCACTATTTGCAGATGAATGCTTCTTTATATAGGAAACCCTAAAGACTCTACCAAAAAACTACTAGAACTGATAAACAGAGTAAGGTGACAGGTTACAAAATAATATGCAATAATCCATTGCATATCAATACACTAATAATGAAGTAGAAGAGAAATTAAGGAAATTCCATTTACAATTGTATCAAAATGGGCAGAAGACATGAATAGACACATCTCGAAAGAGGACATCCAGATGGCCAACAGACACATGAAATGATGCTCAGCGTCACTCAGCATCAGGGAAATACAAATCAAAACCACACTGAGATACCACCTCACACTGGTTAGAGTGGCTAAAATGAACATATCAGGAGACTATAGATGCTGGCGAGGGTGTGGAGAGACGGGCACCCTCCTTCACTGTTGGTGGGAATGTAAACTGGTGCAGCCGCTCTGGAAAACAGTGTGGAGGCTCCTCAAAAAACTATCCATAGAACTCCCCTATGACCCAGCAATAGCACTGCTAGGGATTTACCCAAGGGATACAGAAGTGCTGATGCAGAGGAGCACATGTACCCCAATGTTCACAGCGGCACTTTCTACAACAGCCAAATCATGGAAAGAGCCTAAATGTCCATCACCTGATGAATGGATCAAGAATATGTGGTATATATACACAATAGAGTATTACATGGCAATGAGGAAGAATGAAATCTGGTCATTTGTAGCAAAATGGATGGACCTAGAGGGAGTCATGCTGAATGAAACAAGTCAGGCAGAGAAAGACAGATACCATATGTTGTCACTCATAGTTCTAACAGGAGAAACCTAACAGGAGACCATGGGAATGGGAAAGCAGGGGAAAGAGTTGGGGAGAGGGAGTGAGGCAAATCAT
The DNA here is from genome assembly GCA_004023845.1 of Helogale parvula. Classification (NCBI taxonomy): domain Eukaryota; kingdom Metazoa; phylum Chordata; class Mammalia; order Carnivora; family Herpestidae; genus Helogale; species Helogale parvula. The sequence goes on from PJEM01012911.1 coordinate 38,036, forward strand.
GAGAGACTTTTGAATACTAAGAAAAAACTGAGGGCTGAAGAGGGAGGAGGGAAGGGGATGGGAGGTTGATGGTCATGGAGGAGGGCACTTGTGGGGAAGAGCACTGGGTCTTATATGGAAACCAACTTGGTAATAAACTTAATAAAAAAAAAAAGGAAAAAAGAACAGGAGGTATCACTATTCTAGATTTCAAGATACACTACAAACCTGTAATAATCAAAACAGTATGATACTGTCACAAAAAATAGACACATAGATTAATACAACAGAATAGAGAATCCAGAAATACACTCACAATTATATGGCCAATTAATCCTCAACAAAAGCAGCAAAAATATGCAATGGGTAAAAGATGGTCTCTTCAACAAATGGTGTTGGGAAAACAGGACAACTACATAAAAAAAGAATGAGACTAGACCACTTTCTTACACCACACACAACTATAAACTCAAAAAGAATAAAGGCCTAAATGTGAGACTTGAAGCCTTTAAAATCCTAGAAAAGAACACATGCAGTTATGTGTCTGACACTGGTCGTGGCAACATTTTTCTAGATGGTCTCCTGAAGCAAACGAAACAAAAGCAAAAAAAAACCTATTAGGGCTACATCAAAATAAAAAGCTTCTGTGTAGTAAACAATCAACAAAACTAAAAGGCAACCTACTGAATGGAAGAATATATTTGCTAATGAGATATTCAATAAAAAATATAAACCTATGTAAGCAGATATGCGTGTATATCCGGACATTCATGTGTATGTTAGTATACACCCCTGTGTTTATGTGTGTGTATATGTACCTGTGTACATGCTTGTACACACACTTACACGGGTACATCTGTATGTTTGGAGATATTTATATACATATATATCCAAAATGTATAAAGAATTCTATAATACCCAAAAAATAATCCAATTAAAAAATGGGCAGAAGACATGGATAGACATTTCTCCAAAGAGGACATCCAGAACAACTGACACATAAAAAGATGCTCAACATCACTAATCACCAGGGAAATACAAACTGAAACCACGATAGCTATCACCGCACCCCGTGCAGAAATAGCTAAAATCAAAAACACAAGAAACCAGCGTTGGCAAGAATGTGGGGGGGAAAAAACCCTTTTGCACTGTTGGTGGGAATGCAAACTGGTGCAGCTGCCACTGTGGAGAACAGTATGAAGTTTACTAAAAAATTTAAAAATAGAATTACCGTATGACCAAGTTATTTCATTACTGGGTATTTACCCAAAGAATAGGAAAACACTAATTCAAAAAGAGAAACGCACCCTTATGTGTATTGTAGTATTATTGACAATAGCCAAATTATGAAAGTAACTGAAGCATCCATCAATAGATAATGGATAAAGACAGTGTGGTACATATACAAATATTATGCAGCCATAAAAAGGGAAAGAGGTCTTGCCATTTGCAACATGGATGGACCTAGAGAACAGATGTTAAATGAAGTCAAAGAAAGACAAATCACATATGAGTGAAATCATATGGTGACTTTAAGATGACAAATGAAGAAAGAGACAGACTCAAATATAGAGCTACCTGGTGGTTGCCAGAGGGGAGGTGGGTGGGGAATGGGTGAAACAGGTGGTGGGGATTGAGAGCACACTCACCATGATGAGCACTGAGTAATGCATAGTTGGTGAATCCCTATGCTGTATACCTGAATCTAATAGAACACTGCAGGTTATCTACACTAAAATTAAAATTTTTTAAAGTATTAACTGACTTATGAGAATTCATGCATCACCTTTTAGAAAGTAATCTTTATAAAAAATATAGAGGAGTTTTGGGAGAATCATAAATTTGCCTGACAATTATGTAAATTCTTTCATGGCTTTAGTCCTTTGTATTCAAGATGACTTTTTTTTTTAAACAGGTGATAGAAACCCACCTTAAAATAGCCTAAGGAGGGGTCTGAAGGAATGTATTTCATTTCACATTTATGAAATGTAACAAAAAGTTTAAGTGTTTTCCTTTGAGAACTACCCAAACATCTCCAGACCACTGCAGGCCACACTCTGAGAACTAGTGCTTTCTCCTAACAGGGCACTTTCAGAGCCATCGTCCCCCATGAGCCTGAGGGCCACAGGTACCTGAGAAGCCTTTGGAAGACGTGGATTGCCAGATCTAACTTTTGATCAACCCAGATAAGACATTTCCCGAGTGATGCTCAGTAATCTGTATCTTTCTGCATAGTCCTCCAGTGTAATTCTACTACATCCGTCCTGGCGATAGGATCGATTTTAGAATCACACCCTCAAGTATCCTCTCTCCACTATGTTCCCCAAGATCAAACAGCTTCTGTGTGTGCATTTGCCTTGTCTATGTCCCTCCTCAGTGCTCATCTAAACCCGTGCCTGACTTCTCACCACAGGACCCTACGGGAGGCGAAGAGGAGCAACTCCCAAAATAGCTAATTCACAAACCTCGTGGAGGTTTTGTCAGCGTGTTGAACAAGGAAAAGTAGCCTCTGTGCGGCCTGACACCAGGCAGCTCGTCTGTACCCTCCCTTACTCTGGATCCAATGAAAGTAGGTCTCTATGCTTCCTTTTCTAGTCCATCTCCTGAAAAAAGGGATTCTGGCGCTCAAAGCCGCATATCCCACTGAGCCAAATAAAAGTTCTGTGGTTAAAAAGATCGGCTCTGGGGCGCCTGGGTGGCTCAAGTCAGTTGAGAGTCTGACTCTTGATTTTGGCTCAGGTCATGATGGCAGAAGGGTGAAATTGAGCAACACGTCGGGTTCTGTGCTGTGTGGAATCTGCTTGATTCTCTCTCTTCCTCTCTCGCTGGCTCACGTGCTCTATCTCAAATAAAAATAAACAAAAAACCCTCTGCTCTACTCAGAAGGCAATTTGGGATCAGGCTAATGTCCTTTAGTGGGTAGGCAGGTGGTGTTGCAGTACTCTGAGCAGATGACAACAGTATTCCTTCCAACCACAAAGAATGCTTTTTTTGTTTTGTTTTGTTTGGTTTTTTAAGAATAATTGAAACAAATAGGTTTGGCTTTTCTAGATCTGGTACTAGTTTACAGCAGGGATCAGCAAACTAATGGCTGCAAGCCAAACCCAGTCCGCAGCCTGTTTTTACACAGCCTGTGAGAGAAGAATGGCTTTAACCTTTGTAAAGATTTGCAAAAATAAAACAAAGACAAATACATGGCCAGCAAAACCTATCTGGCCCTTCACAGAAAAATTTGCTGGCCTTTGGTTTAGAATCCTTTTAGACTGGCGTACTTGGTTATACTTGACTGGCCCAGCCTCTTCATCTAACTCTCCCTCGCTCCACCATGCAGACCAGCTAAGAGGCATTTCTATCCTAGGCCACATGGCTGTTCTCCATTTAACAGATCCGACAGGGGTGCGGACCAAAGAAAGCCCTGATTTGTAACATCCACCACTTTCTGTGGGGTCAGCTCTCCTTTCCATGGCTGATTTCAAACTACCGACAGGCTATCACTGAACATGGAATTGGAGGAGACGCACGTAATCACATAATGGGACCAAGGTGTGCACAGAAAGTCATGACAATGAGGCTTTTCCTTCTAGGAAGCACCTTTATTTGTGCTGCCACAGGCTCAGTGTGTTCATCCCTGAAAAATTGAGCCCCAAGAGCAGTGGGGGGTAGCCTTGTATAAAATTTCTGCTTCTTTATCTCCTATGTATGGTAACATACAGACATACGGTCTGATTGGGTGGTCTTATGTTACAGAGTCGTGAGGAATGTCACACACGTATACAAAGCTGGGTTGCCTTCCCTTGTCTTGTGGTTTTTCACCACATTCCCTAGGGAAGGGACTCTACCACAGTCAGCTCTCACCAGATTGCGTGAGCCAACTCCAGTAAACTCGGAAGGCTTGAAGCATCTGCCATCGGGGTGAGAGCATCAATCCCTGGTTAAATTATTCTTAAATTCAAATGTAATCTTTATTACTTAACTAGTTGGTTCATCTTCAAAAAGCCACTTAACTTCAATGAGTTTGTTTTCTCATTTGCAAATCTGAAATAATGCCACAGGCCTCCCAGAGAAAAGGATTTGGGAAGAGTAAGAATAGGTACAAGATTAAGTACCCCACACACTGCTTGGGGCATACCTTCCCTGGTTTCCCTCCACGGTTCTGATAGCAGAGTGGGGGGTTTTTACTCCCTCTTACGTCTTCTAGATGGTTCTCTCTGCTTAAGCCAGGACTCGGATGTGGGTCCAGTGGGTCCTCCTTCTGGGTCTGTTGTGGAGGTAAGGGTTGCCAGAATTGTTTGGGCCCCAGGAAAGTTTAAGATCTAAAAGAGTGGGCTGGGGACTTCAGAACGGGACAAACTTAAAAAGCTTGGTTGAAATGTCCTGAGGAGAAGTCTGTCAAGGAGAAAATGTTCACTAGATTCCACTTTAAGGGAAGAGTTCTGGTCTTATTTTTCTATCTACAATGCCCAGAATAATTGTGTGGGAACAGGAAGCACTCAGTACATAACTACTGGATGAAGGAATGAATGGATGGACATTTGAATGATGAAAGTATCTGCCCATAAATGATCACAACCATATCAAATAGTGATTAAGAGCTTGAGTTCTGGACAGCCTCGGTTTGAATCCCAGCTTTGTCCCTCACTAGCCCTGAATCCTCAGAGAACTTACTTAACTCTCCATACTTCAAGTGCACCATCTGTAAAATGGGTAATTATCTACTTGCTAGGATTAAAGTACCTAGTAAAAAAAAAACCTAATAGACAACTGACAGAATGAGAAAGATAGTTGCAAATGGCATATCAGTCAAATGGCTAGTATCCAAAATCTACAAGGAACTCATCAAACTCTGCACCCAAAAAATGAGTAATCCAGTGAAGAAATGGGCAGAAGACATGAATAGACACTTCTCCAAAGAGGACATGCTGGAAGCTGGGTCTCTCTGAACTCATAAGTAGAGGAAAAATATCCTTGAGGCAAGGTGGGTTTGCAAGGCCTCCTACCATCAGATGGGGACCGGCATCTACTCCCACTCAACCCCCACTCAATTTCTGCTTGAGCACTGACCCCCAAGGTGCCTGACTGATATCAGGAGTGACTTGCCTTCTTATGCTAAAAATATGTGAATTGTACCTTGTGAAAAAACTTGTTGTAGGAGTTTCTTCTTTGTGATTATAGGAGCAAATGTTACATTTCCTGAGGAAACCTGTTTTTCTTCCCCTCAGAAAACAGCATATTGACCCCTGCTCATGAAGACCTAACTCTGGCCTTTGCTGTGCTAAAAACTTTGCTTTGTATTTGAATGCTAAAGATTCCTTCCTCTCCCAAACATCTAGTCACCTATTGATAAAGGTTATGCATGAGTCTTCCACCTATCTGTGTTCTGGGAAATTTTTACGTACCAATTTGTTATCAGAAATTATTGTCTAAGGCAACTGCCACTCCTGTTTTGTGCCCCTTGCATTTTTTTAAAATAAATAAAGCTGACTCAGTCAGGGGAGAGTAGCCTGCCTGGTGATCAGAAAGACAGCCAAAGCTCTCTCACTCCCTTTCACCTACACTATCCATCCTTCAGGGATCCCTGGACCAGCTGGAGCTGGACTCTGGTGAGGACATCCAGGTGGCCAACAGACACATGAAACAATACTCAGCGTCACTCGTCATCAGGGAAATACAAATCAAAATCACACTGAGATACCACCTCACACCAGAGTGGCTAAAATAAACAGATCAAAAGACTATAGATGCTGGTGAGGATGTGGAGAGATGGGCACCCTCCTACACTGTTGGTGGGAATGTAAACTGGTGCAGCCGCTCTGGAAAACAGTATGGAGGTTCCTCAAACTATCCATAGAACTCCCCTATGACACAGCAATAGCATTGCTGGGGATCTACCCAAGGGATACAGAAGTGCTGATGCATAGGGGCACATGTACCCCAGTGTTCATAGCGGCACTTTCATCAATACCCAAATCATGGTAAGAGCCTAAATGTCCATCA
>PJEM01012912.1:0-44021 GCA_004023845.1 Helogale parvula
GAGGGTGTCATGCTGAGTGAAGTGAGCCAGGCAGAGAAGGACAGAAACCATATGTTTGCTCTCATAGGTCTAACAGGAAAACAGGAGAGGCCTAATGGAGAACCAGGGGGAGCGGAGGAGGGAGAGAGAGTTGGGGAGAGAGAGGGATACAAAACTTGAGAGACTATTGAATGCTGAAAATGAACTGAGAGTTGAGGGGGAAGGGAGAGGGGGGAAAAGAGGTGGTGGTGATGGTGGAGGGCACTTAAGGGGAAGAGCACTGGGTGTTGTATGGAAACAAATTTGACAATAAAATATTATGGGGAGAAAAAAAAAGAGCAATCCCAAAGCTCAGGCTCAGAACTAAGGAAAGATACAAACTGGCTTCCAGAATTTCTATCAATATTAAAGTTATATATTTCACCTGAATTCATTTACACAACAAATTTTCCTCTGCATCATCTGAATTTTCTGTCCTGTATACAAACATGAAACTCCTATCTTGAAAGAGTCCCATTGTGAAGAGTCTTTTGGTTGTGGTTGTTTGACCCAGGGTGGTTGTTTAGATTAGCAAACAAATGGGAACAAATACCCCAACAGAGTACTGCCCACTTATCAGTGATTTCTCCAAGATAGATAGCACTGCACCCATCACCTGAAAATTCACGAAGGAGAAGGATATCCTAGGAAACCTTCTAAGCTTCCACACCATGTACTCCCTCCACCTCCTGCCACACTGAACTGTCTGTGCTAACCATGGTTGTGTCCAGTTGGCTGGCATTTGGAATGCTGGGCCCCATGCTTGGTGCTGGAACTCAACCATGCACCTAGACCATCTTTCATGGACCACCTTTCACGAGCAGAATCTGTACTTCCAGTTTGGAAGGAGGTTTAAAAGTTCTTTGGTCCGGCAACTGGAATACCCTGCACCATTATTTTGTAGGTGATGATCCAGTCTAAGACTGAGCTCTACATGGATAGAACACACCCAGTGCTAGAAAGGGCGTGTGTCACTGGCTCTAATCTCCAGTGCTGGCAGGACAGCTGAGCTCAGGTTTCCCCACACCCTAGCAGTGTAAACACTAACAAGTTATAACCTTCTCCCCCCTGAGGGAAAGTAATACCTTCCTCACAAGAAGTTGTGAGCAATGAGTGAAGTGATGCACTGAGCACGTAACAAGGTTCAGAGTGCATCATAATAACAAGAAATGATAGACATTACTATTTTTGTTGTTATGTCACATATTTGGCCCTGGGTCTGCCCTTGGAAACCACAGGTAAAGTGTGCTCTCTCTTCTCCATAAAAGACTTGACTGTGTGAAAAGGTGCCTCTCCAGACCAAACTGGTAATTCCTCTTCTTTGGTTCTCATATAATATGGACTTGATAACAGTCATTTATGTGCTAGCAAGTCAGTGTGTCCTACCATCCAGTGGGATTTTGTCCTTCCACTGTCATGGCCTGAAAGACTTCTCTCGTTAAAAGAACTCAGAATATTGGAATCACAGATGAAGCAAACACCTGTCCTACTGTGCTCAAATTAGCTGCTGAAGTAAACTTCACAGTTCACGTGTGCTTGGGCTGCCCACATGCTCCAAGCCAGGCCACAATCTTGCCTGCCTCCCTAAAATAGAGTTCCATGAAATCCCTAATTTATTTTCTTCCTAACTATTGCCTACAGTCTTCCAAAGGCTATAGTTGAAGAAGATCATAAATCTACGAGTACGAGGAAAGAAGAGAAGCAGCGGGAGGAGGAATGAGGAGAGAAACAATACTTGCCTGTTGTAGAGCAGAGAGCACAGGAGTAGATGTCAAAGTTCAAAACCCTGACCCACGTATGACGCTGCTTTTCCTTTGCCTCCAGAATTTATGTTCAAAAAAATCCTGCCGAAGTTCCTTGAATTAATTTTCTTAATATAGTAGGGTTTTCCCCACACATTACTCTTTTCATTTAAACTCTTAACTGATTCCCTATGGTTTCATTTCTTAGCCTGAAATTTTGTCTTCCATGATCAGTGTTCATACAGATTGATGACTGTTTTTCAGATAAAGTGACAAGGAAGTTTCATGTGAGCAGGAAGCCTTTGTAGTAGTTTTAATAACAATTCAACTCATAAGCACTGGTGAGGAGCTGAAATCCCCTGTATTCCAATCTGAGAACCACATTTCACAGTTTAGACAAAATTATGCAATTTATTTAGAACAAGAACCTTCATAATAATAGAGACCTAAGACACTTTCTTTAAAAATATGTAAGCTATTAGTTGATAGACAGGAACCTGTCCATATTGGTTCACTCACACTGTCTGGCAATGAGATCAATGGGAAAAGCAAAACCTGAAGTGTCATCAGTTCAATATTTTATAGTATCTCTACCATGTGCCTTGCCCTATTCTACATGCTGGGGAGACATTAGTGAACAAAACATGCAAGTATCACCATTCCCACACATTACGGAGAGGAAAGATAGATAATGAACAAATAAAATATACAGTATGCTAGAAAGTAGAACAGGATCAGAGAAACTGGGATGTTGGATGTAGTTTATAGTATAAACTATGGTCATCACGATAAGTCTCATTGAAAAATGACATTAAGCAAATACATGAAGGAAATGAAGAGTTGGGGATAAATGGACCATGTTCAAGGCCAGGAATCAGGTGGAGCAAAGCAGGTACAGAAGGAGAACGCCTGGTGGGATTCAGTCCTAGCAAGGAGCTGGGTCGAGCTATTTCAGAGTTAGTGCAGAAAAATGTAGCAGGAGAGGACATTATCAGAGAGTTAATGGAGTACAGGTCATGCTGGATCTCCCATGCCATTGTAAAAACTTTGGCTTTTTCTTCAGAAAACTCTTTCAGATTTGCCACTAATGAGTATCTCTGGGAATAAGTCTCTGAGCCAAGAAAGCTTCCTTCTTCAGCCCAGCCACTTGTAATCCCAAAAGAAATGAAGATTAATAATGTTCAGTTCCCAAGCTGTATCTTCTCTAGCTTCAGAAACAGTCTCACTAACGCAGGAAAAGGGTCTGGATCATCTAGACTGTTGGATCTGCTCAGTAAGAGCATTGGGGATAATACAAATTTTTAAGGGCTTCACTCATGGGAGGAGAATAGGGAATCCAGGTAGTAAATATGAAAGGCAGCACCCTGACAAACCGAGTAATGGGCTCCGATTTCAGAGAGGGACGTAGTAAATGGAAGCTCTGTCCTTGTGGTCCAGATCTGTACATGTTTCCAAAACAGTACATCAATCAGTCCCATTGTAAGAAATGCCTTACACGGTAATGCCACCAGCAGACATTTATGAGAACATATCTGGCAGAACGTTAAGTAGATGAGTGTAGAGTTTTGAAAAGAGAGTGGAATTGAAGACACAACTTAAGAGCTATGTTTTTATAGATATTTAAAGCCTGGAACTGGAAGAAAGAGGCCAAGAGAGTCTCAAAAGTGACTAAAGAGACAGAGGAGAAGTCAACCAAAGAGATTAAGAGGGAGTCATCAGTGAGAGCACTGGGAGAGTGTGGCACATCCTGGGAGCAAGGGAAAGAATGCGTTTGGATTAAAGAAAAGAGGAATTAACCATGAGAAGTCTGGCCCAGAGGTCAAGTAACTCAAGGACTGAGGACTGAATGTTGACAGAGATGAGAATGGTCTCAGTAGAATGAGAAGGGCAAAAGCATGATTGAGAAGGTTTCAAAGAAGCATAGACCATAATGGGGAGTGAGTGATGGAAACAATTAACTTTTTGAAGGATTTTCCATAAAGCACAGAAAAGTAGAGGAGTAGTTTCAGAAGGCTGTGGGGACAGGTTAGTTTATTAGGGGTATCCTCGATCTGAGGCTAAGGTTTAAGGTGGCTGAGACCTCACAATTTTAGATAGTTAGAATCTTACATATTTTAGATAACCAAATACTATTCAGATAATCGCAGTTCTTAGCCAAGATGAACTGGGAGATTTGAGGTCCAACATGAACTATACATTTTCCAGATAAATTACTCAGAGTGGATATAGAAGCCCTGAGATTCTTCAAGCAAAATCATCAGGAAGATCCAACCCGGGAAAAGATGTGGAAACGCTGAGAGGTATGGCCATATCCGAGACAAAAGATGTGCTGTTTTAAGAAATACAAGAGTAAGGGAAGACTTAATCTTGTAAGAGAAAGACATCCTCCAGTTTCATTTTTTAAAAAAGTTGAAAATATAGAAAAACTCATATAAGTGTGGTGATTAGGATGCCTGCATTTTGAATTCAATTCAGCAGACAAGCAGGGTCAGCATCCCTTGAGGTTAGAGTGTGACAGAAATGTAAATTCTCATGTTTCACTCCAGACCTAAGAACAGAGTCTCTGGGGTGAAACCCAGAAATCTGTGACTTACCTGGCTTTCCAGGTGACCCTTAACCATGTGAAAGTTTCAGAAACTCAAGTCTCAAGTACCTGAAGTGTTATACATGAAGAGGGAAAAGATTTATCCCTTTATCTTAGACCATTTATCTATCAGAACACTTTACAATTACTAGAAACAAGGAGGTAATGAGCACATACACAGAAAATGAAAATGACACTGTACCAAACACAGAGTAGTCATGGAGCAATAACCTTTGAGACAGACCATGTGCTCAGCTTTTGGGCTGGTGCTATACAGAACTATTGAAAAGAAAACATAATTTCTACCCCCAAGGTATTTATAATTGGTAAGAGAAATATGTCATAAAAAGTAGAAAACACCTTAAGACAATATCCACTTAAAGGCTAGATCATCCTATTTATATATTTCAGAAGTTATAAAATAATGAGTATTAGAAGATTTGAGAAGTATGGTGGCAAAGGCAGTACGTTTTTCGCTGAGTCTTGAAGGTAATATTTAGACAAGGAAGGAAAGATATCAGGAGAGAAGAGGCCTGGGGCCTCAGGTCAAGGAGAGGATGTGTAGGAAGGCAGAAATGACCACAAGGTGGGCAGCCCAGGAGAGGGGGCCCTGGGTGCTGGTGAGAAGTGGGAGCCTGTTTTACAGGTGGGAGGATCCTGCTGAGGAAGTTCTTGATAAGCAGGCACAGAGGACGGATGCGATGCAATAGGAAATAAGCTGTTAGAGGAGCCTGAGCATGGGAGAGCCAGGCCCAGTGCAGATGCTTTCAGCTTGAATCACAGTAACCAGAAGCCAGGTAAGCGCTGATGGAGTAAACTGGTAGTGAGCTGACAGAGTCCGTAGAAGGTGAACTGTGAAGATGGAGAAGACAGAAATGAGCAGACTTTGTAAAAAAGTCATTGTCAGAGCCCTTGGTCTGGATTTGCAGGAAGAAGGAAGTAGATGCCTCAGTGTTTTCAGCCCACGCCCTAGGAGGATATTGGTACAAAGAGCTTTTATTCACAAAGTGTTGAAATGGAAGGGAATCACTTGGGGAGAACAGCATACTGCCCTCTCTGGCCTTCACTCTCCAGTAATTAATATACTTGTTCACTTAGAGACAAACGCTGTCTTCTGTATGACAAACACTGGGCATTCAACAGAGAAGACAACTAGATGCAGTCAAGGTATATGGTCTTGAGATGACCCCACTGTCATCTAAGTACCTTCGATAAATATTTACACAAGATGCATGTGATTATGCCTCCTGCATCACAACTGTAGTGATTTCTATGAAGATGTCATCACAAGAAATAAAACGTACCTTTGGGTTAATCAAAGAGGCGAAGGAAATCTCCCCAAAAAAGGTACCAACTGCTCTGAGGTAGGAGATGAGCACAGGGGCCCAGCGGGAAGGTCTGAGGTAGGGAGGCTACCCCTAGCCACGGTGGCTAGGAGCAGAGAAGAGTGATGTGCAGTGAAGTTGGTGAGATGCCACGAGCTCAATAAAAACTGACCTCTGTAGGGCAGTTGGTTGGGATTTATGAAGTTTCATAAGACCAATGTTCTCCAGACACTTATTAGTAAACAAAGAAATGATGTGATAAAATTTTCTTTTTTGACAGGATCACTCTGGCTGTGGTGTGGAGAACACACTGATGAGACAAGGGTGGGCACATTAAATGAGAGGCTCACTGTGCTGCAGTGTAGATGGCGGGAGCATTTATTGAGCTCCCACTGTGTGCCAAGCACTAAACTAAGAGATGCAGCCTCTGCCTTCAAGATTCATGCTCTTATGATACAAACAGAGTCACAGACAAGTATACCATTCCACAATATCGAGTTTTATTAAGAAACCTCTGTTACATGCAAAGAACTCCAGGACGCCTTGCTGCTCCCTGCCTTCTCTGATCTCTGTGTCTCTCGTTGTGACCCTTTGTGACATCCACCCTTTGTCCCTCTCATTGCTGTTCTAAGTTTTCACTCATTCTTCACACTGGTGGTTTTGGGGAACCCACTGCCAAGAGAGAGGGTTCAGCATTCTGTCTACCTCGATAATGAGCAATTCCCTTCACGTTGGTCCCTTTCGTGCAACACACCAGGACCCAGCATGAACTGCAGCAAGGCCCCAGACTTTGTTCTGGCAGGGCTGGCCAGGGGCCCAGAGAACAGGCCGGTCCTCTTCGGTGTCTTCCTAGTGCTCTACCTGGGAAGCCTCTTGGGGAATGCGCTCCTTCTGCTGGCCATCAGAGCTGACGCGCGCCTCCACACTCCCATGTACTTCTTCCTCAGCCAGCTCTCCCTGGTGGATCTCTGCCTCACTTCCACCACAGCTCCCAAAATCCTTGAGGATCTGTGGACCGGCCACGGATCCATCTCTTTCTCTGGATGTCTGGCCCAATTATATTTCTTCGCTGTTTTTGCTGATATGGACAACCTGCTTTTGACTGCCATGGCTATTGACCGCTATGCTTCCATCTGTCATCCTCTGCACTACCCACTACTACTGACACCTTGTAGATGTGGGCTGCTGGTGGGTGGGTCATGGGGGGTGGCGCATTTTGTCTCTCTGGTGCACATCCTATTTCTATCCCAGTTGTGTTTCTATACAAACCAAGAGATTCCCCACTTTTTCTGTGATTTTGGCCCACTCTTTCAACTTTCTTGCTCAGATACCCACTCTAATGAGGTCCTAATGATGGTTCTGACTGCGTTGTTAGGAATTGGCCCTCTCCTGTGCATCGTAAGCTCCTATGCCCGTATCTTCCATGCTGTGGCTAGGGTTCCATCAACACAGGGGAAAAAGAAAGCTCTGGCCACATGTAGCTCCCACCTCTCTATGGTCATCCTCTTCTACAGCACAGTCTTTGCCACCTACCTGAAGCCACCATCAACCTCTCGCTCTGTGGGGGCGCTGGCTGCTGCTGTCATGTATACCCTGGTAACTCCCACTCTCAACCCTTTCATTTATAGTCTGAGAAACAAGAGTGTGCAGAGCTCACTGAAGAGGGTTCTGGGCATCGAGGGTTCATGGGATTATGACAAATCCCCATAAAGTGCTTGTAACACTTTGGAGAAAATCATTCTCCACATCACCACATTTATAAAGCAAGCCAGTTAACCCTAAGGCTGGCATAGAGCATTACACAGTCTATAGGAAAGAACGCTGAAATAGAAGTAAAGAGAACTAAGGTCTAGGTCCCACCCCAGGTGGGGGTTTCTCTCCCTCCTTCTCTCCCTCTCTCTCTCCCTATATAATCTAATGATAAGGATCTTCATTATTAATCTGTTGATAGAAATGGCAATGATAAACAAAATGGCAGTAGGTATGGCAATAGATGACCAATTTTCAATAGTATTAGTGTTAGAAATCAATTAAAGGACAGTTAATCCAAGACACCCTCAAATATATAGATAGATAAATGCTTATATGAATACAGTATTTTTCTTTTTTTCTGAATGTCTATCCTTCAGCTGGATACTGGCTACCACTGAGCAAGAGCATACTGAAGGTAATATACATACATATATAACATAATAATATGAATATAATTAGGTATATTATATAGATATGCTATACCTAAAGGTTTTCCCTATATAAGTTTTATTCATGACTTTAGTTCTGTAAAACTAGTTATCTACAAATTAGTCGATGAATGGATTCTTTTTTCTGCCATAGACTGTCATGGGTGTTGAAGAGAAAAGATTATTACATCATGTGATAAGAGAATACACTCTAGGGGCACCTGGGTGGCTCAGTCAGTTGAGCATATGACTTCAGCTTAGGTCATAATCTCACAGCTCATGAATTCGAGTCTCACTTTGGGCTCTGTGCCAACAGCTCAGAACTTGGAGCCTGCTTCAGATTGTGTCTTCCTCTCTCTCTGTCCCCCCCCCCATTCACACTCTGTCTCCCCCTCTCTCTCAAAAATAAATAAACATTAGAAAAAGAGAATATACTCTAGATCATTCACTATGACATGTCCTCTGGTCTCTCTCTCTCTCTACATAACATCTACAACATTAAGGCAGAGAACACATATTATATATATTTGTGGTGCTCCTGTGATCATGTGATTGCACATTATGCATTGTGGAGTGTCTGATGATTAATTCTGTTCAGAAGAACAATTCAAGCTACATGGATTAGAAATAACCCTAAATTGAGAAGACTAAACCTGAAACTCTCCGGCTGGGCTTTCTGTTCAGCATCTGCATATGACCAATTCTCAGCCTGGGCTTACTTCCTGGATCATCTAGAAGTCAATCCTTTGTCTTCATATCCAACCTAATGACTTGTCATGGCATGTATTCAGAAGTTATTCTGAAATAAATTAATGGACAATCTGAGTTCACATCCTTTCTGGCACCCCAAAGAGTTTCTCCTGGTCCCCAGGATCTGTGAATACATGCTTTTTTGTTACCCTGAATGTCCTCCCTTCAGCCGGATATTAGCACTGAACAACAACTTATCAGAGGAAATCCAACCATTGGATGTTGTGAAGGTGAACAACGGAGGTCAAAAGTCCACTAAGAGATCAGGAAGCCAGTGAGGGTAACAATAATCCAGGGAATCGGTAGTAGGTAAAATGTAACACCAAGTTCATTCAGTGCTTAGAGGACATATTATAGGATTCCTGAGAACCAGAACCAAAGCTGAAATTTGACTGGCCTGGGAATATTAAGTGAAGATAAAGGAGAATAGATGGATATGGAGAAATTTTACATCATAAGAATTGGTTTCTGAAAACTACTAGAACCCCTTTTCTGAAGTATCTTTTGATTGTTATTAATAGTATGTAACCTTGGCTGAAGGTAAGATGGGAAGAATAGAATTATGTCTCCCGAATTAAAAAAAAACACACAGAAATATGACTTGTGTATCTTGTATATGAGTTGTGCATTGGTAAAGATCACACTTGTGATCAGAGATTTTGGAAGAAGGACTGGACAGTAGCTGTCACTAGTTGCTTCTCATGCCTGTCCAGCACTACCACCACCCATTAATATCCACCACCACCATTTCCCTCATTACCTTTCAGTAAAATATAAGCTAATTCTACACCATCTATTGAGCATTTACTGTAATGAAGTTATTGTGAGAAGTACTGAAGAGAGTGATCCGTTGGTACCATTGAACCTTAGATAGAGGTGCACTGTTTATTGTCATAACAGTCTAATAAAGTGCTTTCCAGAACTCTTCCAGTGCTATTTTGGTCAATATGTAGTTGTTTGTTGTTTCTGTTGTGTTTTGGCAGGGGGTTGACGACTGGGACCGTCTAGTCCTCCATCTTGCTGACAGCATACTTTTTCTGTACATAGTATCAAAGAATATCCTATGTAATATAGTATATAATGTATAATGTATTAATGTCAGTCTTAGTGATGAATATTTTTAATATTTCCATTTTTAGAGGCACTCCAAAGAAAGAAACTTTCAAAAAATTGTAAATCAAGGTTAACTCCATGTCTTGATAATGTCAATACTATTATCTTTATCCATCCAAATGTTAACTCTAACTCCACATGCCTGAGTTTTCTCTGAGGTTTCTTTTTCTATGTGTTGAGTTTAGGTTAAGTATATATTAATAAGAGTTGTTCTCCCTTCAAAGAACTTAATTCCCAAATACCCAACTAGGAATGCCAGATAAAATTTACCATTCCACTATAAAATATGTTCCCTCCTTATTCCTTCACTGGGCAAGACCTCATCTACTCTGCCTCAGACAGTGAGAACACATAAGTCTCCATGCAGTGCCTCGCCCATTCACTCCTCACTTTCTGTGACCTGATGGCATAACAGAGCACCGATCCAGGATCATGTGTCCAGAACAGGCAGACAGAACAGCGAGATGTCCCATATGCACCCTGGAAGGTTAAGAATCTGAGGGTCAGAGAGAGCTCAAGGGTACACACTAAATTATCCTTATTTTATGTTAAATAATAAGAAAATACTGGATTTAAGGTCAAAAGAAAGTCAAATATTAACAATTATATATGGTTCAACCTGTACATGGGCACAGCTTATGCTAAATATTTCATTCTAACTAGAACCATATGCTGAGTCTTTAACCATTTTGAAAAGAATTCTTAAAAAATGTGACCTTTTAAAACCTATTTCATAGAACTCCCTTATGACCCAGCAACAGCATTGCTAGGGATTTACCCAAGAGAGACAGAAATGCTGATGCATAGGAGCACATGTACCCCAATGTTCATAGCAGCAAGGTCAACAATAGCCAAAACATGGAAAGAGCCTAAATGTCCATCACCTGATGAGTGGATCAAGAAGATGTGGTATATATACACAATGGAGTACTACATGGCAATGAGAAAGAATGACATATGGCCATTTGTAGGAAAGTGGATGGACCTTGAGGGTGTCATGATAAGCGAAATAAGTCAGGCAGAGAAGGACAGATACCATATGTTTGCACTCTTAGGTCTAACAGGAAAACAGGAGAAACCTAATGGAGGACCTGGGGGAGGGGAAGAGGGCAAGAAAGTTGGGGAGAGAGAGGGACGTAAAACTTGAGAGATTATTGAATGCTGAAAATGAACTGAGAGTTGAAGGGGAAGGGGGAGGGGGGAAAAGAGGTGGTGGTGATGGAGGAGGGCACTTATGGGGAAGAGAACTGGGTGTTGTATGTAAACCAATTTGACAATAAACTATTTTTAAAAAATAAAATAAAACCTACTTCAGTAAGTACTCTTCCGTAAACCACACCCCATATCCAAGGCATCAGCATTCACTAAAGCTTCTCCATTAGGCTTCTCTTCTTTGGCAATCTGAAAGTGACTTTATAATGTTCTCCAAGAAAAGGTTTCTGTGAAGCAGCAAATCCTAACCTCTGAGTGTTGAGTGTTCCAACTTCTTCAAGCTGAGTTCTCCTCACGTGAAAAACATAAAGGCCAAACCTTGTTTTCATGGATTTTCAGACTAAAAAGTGCTGAGGTGCTCTTTCAGTTTGGCTGATGTCATATTTCTATTCATAATTACTGTCCACACTAAAGCCTATTTAAGTGTGGGACCTCTCTTTCTGTTATTTCCTTTTTGGTGTATAAGAATGCAACTGATTTCTTTACATTGACTTCATACTCTGCAACTTTACTGAATTCATTGATCAGTTCTAGAAGGCTTCTGGTGGAGTTGATTGGGTTTTCCATGCAGAGTATCATGTCATCTGCGAACAGGGAAAGTTTGACTTCATCTTTACGGATTCTGATGCTTTTTATTTCCTTTCGTTGTCTGATTGCTGACGCTAGGACTTCCAGCACTATATTAAACAACAGTGGTGAGAGTGGACATCCCTGTCGTGTCCCTGATTTCAGGGGGAAAGCTCTCAGTTTTTCCCCATTGAGGATGACATTAGCTGTGGGCTTTTCATAAATGGCTTTTATGATGTTTAAGTAAGTTCCTTCTATCCCAATTTTCTCGAGGTTTTTATTAAGAATTCACAATTGCATGAAAAACCACAAAATACCTAGAAATAAACCTAACCAAAGATGTAAGAGACCTAAATGCTGAAAACTATAGAAGACTTATGAAGGAAATTGAAGAAGACACAAAGAAATGGAAAAACATTCCGTGATCATGGATTGGAAGAATAAACATTGTGAAAATGTCATTGTTACCCAAAGCAATTTACACATTCAATGCAATCCCCATCAAAGTTGCACCAGCATTCTTCTCAAAGCTAGAGCAAACTATCTTAAAATTTGTATGGAACCACAAAAAAACCCCGAAGAGCCAAAGGAATATTGAAGGAGAAAACAAAACGGGAGGCATCACAATCCCAGACTTTAGCCTCTACTACAAAGCTGTCATCAACAAGACAGTATGGTATTGGCACAAAAACAGACACATGAACGAATAGGATAGAATAGAGAACCCAGAACTAGACCCACAAGTATATGGTCAATTAATTTTTGACAAAGCAGGAAAGAATATCAAATGGAAAAAAGACAGCCTCTTCAACATGTGGCGTTGGGAGAGCTGGCCAGCAACATGTAGAAAAATGAAATTAGACCACTTTCTTACACCATTCACAAAAATAATCTTAAAATGGATAAAGAACCTCAGTGTGAGACAGGAAACCATAAAAACCCTTGAGAAGAAAGCAGAAAATAGCCTCCTAGACCACAATCGCAGCAATTTCTTCCTCGACACATCCCCAGAGACAAGGGAATCAAGAACAAAAAATGAACTATTGGGACCTCATCAAGACAAAAAGCTTCTGCAAGGCAAAGGAAACAATCAAAAAAACTAAAAGGCAAATGACAGAATGGGAAAAGATAGTGGCAAATGGCATATCAGATAAAGGGCTAGTACCCAAAATATACAAGGAGCTCACTAAACCCCATACCTGAAAAATGAATAATCCAGTGAAGGAAAGGGCAGAAGACCTGCATAGACACTTCTCCAAAGAGGACATCCAGATGGCCAACAGGCACATGAAACGATGATCAGCGTCACTCATCATCAGGGAAATTCAAATCAAAACCACACTGAGATACCAACTCACGCCGGTCAGAGTCGCTAAAATGAATAAATCAAGAGAATATAGATGCTGGTGAGGGTGTGGAGAAACAGGCATCCTCCTACACTGTTGGTGGGAATGTAAACTGGTGTAGCCACTCTGGAAAACAGTGTGGAGGCTCCTCAAAAAAACTATTGATAGAACTCCCCTATGACCCAGCAATAGCATTGCTAGGGATTATCCAAAGGATACAGAATGGTTAATTCATAGGAGCACATGTACCCCAATGTTCATAGCAGCAGTTTCTCCAATAGCCAAATCATGGAGCCTAAATGTCCGTCACCTGATGAGTGGATCAAGAAGATGTGGTATTTATATACGATGGAGTACTACATGGCAATGAGAAAGAAGGAAATCTGGCCATCTGTAGCAAAGTGGATGAACCTCAAGCGTGTCATGCTAAGCGAAATAAGTCAGGCGGAGAAAGACAGATATCATAGGTTTGCACTCATAGGTCTAACAGGAGAAACCTAACAGAGGACCATAGGGAGGGAAAGGGGGAAAGAGAGCTGGGGAGAGTGAGGGACACAAATCATAAGAGACTACTGAACACTGAAAACGAATCATGAACTGAATGGGGAGGGGGAGGGAGAGAAGGGGGTGATGGTCATGGTGTGGGGCACTTGTGGGGAGAAGCACTGGGTGTTATATGGAATCCAATTTGAAAATAAACTATTAAAAATATAAAATAAAAACACTTGAGAAAGTCAGGATAGAAGAAACTTGCTTAAGAATCATAACAGTCATTTATTAAAAGCCCACGGTTAATATCATCCTCAATGGTGAAAAACTGAGAGCATTTCCCCTGAGATCAGGAACACGACAAGGAAGTCCACTCTCACCACTCTTATTTAACATAGTGCTGGACATTTTAGCATCAGCAATAAGACAACAAAAGGAAATATGAGGCATCAGAATTGGGAAAGAGAAGTCAAACTTTCACTTTTCGCAGATGACATGACATGGAAAACCAGACAGACTCTACCAGAAGCCTATTAGAATTGATCCATGAATTCAGTAAAGTTGCAGGGTACAAAATCAAAGTACATAAATTGGTTGCATTTTTATACACCAATAATGAAGCAACAAAAGAGAAATCAAGAAACTGATCCCATCCACAATTGCACAAAAAAATCCATAAAATACCTAGGAATAAACCTAACAAAAGATGTAAAAGACCTGTATAATGAAAACTATAGAAAACTTATGAATGAAAATGAAGACACAAAGAAATGGAAAAACATTCCGTGCTCATGAATCAGAAAAATAAATATTGTTAAAATGTCAATATTACCCAAAGCAATCTAACATTCAATGCAATCCCAATCAAAATTGCACCAGAATTATTCCCAAAACTAGAAACCTAAAATTAGTATGGAACCACAAAAGACCCCAAATAGCCAAGGTAATATTGAAAAAGAAAACTAAAACGTGGGGAAGGGAACACAATCCCAGACTTTAGCCTCTACTACAAAGTTGTCATCATCAAGACTGTATGGTATTGGCACAAAAACAGACACCTAGACCAATGGCATAGAATAGAGAACCCAAAATTGGACCCACAAATATATAGTCAATGAATCTTTGAAAATGCAGGAAAGAGTATCCAATCAAAAAAAAGACAGCCTCTTTAACATATGGTGCTGGGAGAATGGGAGAGCAACATGTGCATAAGAATGAAATTAGACCACTTTCTAACACTGTACAAAATAAACTCAAAATGGATGAAGGACCAGAAAGTGAGACAGGAAACCATCAGAACCCTAGAGAACAAAAGAGGAACCAACCTCCTTGACCTTAGCCGCAGCAATTTCTTACTTGACACATCTCCAAAGGCAAGGCAATCAAGAGCAAAAATGAACTATTGGGACCTCATCAACATAAAAACTTCTGCACAGTAAAGGAAACAATCAATAAAACTAATAGGCAACCAATGGAATGGGAAAAGATAGTTGCAACTGACATATCAGATAAAGGGTTAGTATCCAAAATCTACAAGGATAAGAAATGGGCAGAAGAGATGAATAGATACTTTTCTAAAAAGGACAACCAGATGGCCAAAAGACACATGCAATGAAGCTCAGTGTCACCCATCATCAGGGAAATACAAATCAAAACCACAGTGAGATACCAATTCACACCAGTCAGTGGCTAACATGAACGAATCAAGAGACTATAGAACCTGGCGAGGAAGTGGAGAAACGGGCACCCTCCTACACTGTTGGTGAGAATGTAAACTAGTGCAGCCACTATGAAAAACAGTGTGGAGGTTCCTCAAAAAATTAACAGTTGAACTCCCCTATGACCCAGCAATAACACTGCTATGGATTTACCCAAGGGATACAGGAGTGCTGATGCATAGGGGCACATGTACCCCAATGTTCATAGCAGCACTTTCAACAATAGCCACATCATGGAAAGAGCCTAAATGTCCATCAACTGATGAATGGATCAAGAAGATGTGGTTTATATATACAATGGAATACTGCATGGCAATGAGAAAGAATAAAATCTGGCCATTTGTAGCAACATGGATGGAACTCGAGAGTGTCATGCGAAGTGAAATAAGTCAGGCAGAGAAGGACAGATGCCATACGTTTTCACTCATAAGTGGACCAGGAGAAACTTAACCGAGGATCATGGGGGAGGAGAAGCAGAAAAAAATAGTTAAGGAGAAGGAGGGAGGCAAATCATAACTCTTAAATACTGAGAATAAACTGAGGGTTGATAGTGGTGTGGGAAATATGATAAGGGATGATTGCATGGTGGAGGGCACTTGTGGGGATGAACACTGGGTGTTATATGGAAATCAACTTGGCCATAAACTATAAGAGAAAAGAAACAAAAACAAAAAAAAAACCCCACAAAAAATAAATAAATAAAAGAAATACATGCTCATTGTAAATAAAATCTAAAATATAAAGTGTAAAATTTAGGAAGAAAAAGAAGTAAGAGGTATCCAAATTGGCAAGAAAGAAGTCAAACTTTCACTCTTGGCAGACAACGTGATATCTATGTGGAAAATCCAAAGACTCACGAAAAACTTCCTAGAACTGATACATGAATTTAGCAAATTTGCATAATATAAAAACAACATACAGAAACTATTGCATTTCTATACACCAATAATGAAACAGTAGAAAGATAAATCAAAGAATCAATTGCATTCTTAACTGCACCAAGAACTATGAGAGATTTAGGAATAAACCTAACAAAAAAGGTAAAAGATCTGTACTCTGAAAACTATAGAATACTTTTTAATGAAACGAAGAAGACACAATGAAATAGAAAAACATTCCATGAAGGGGCACCTGGGTGGCTCAGTTGGTTAAATGTCCGACTTCGGCTCAGGTCATGATCTCATGGTGGTGGGTTCGAGTCCCATGTCAGGCTCTGTGCTGAACTCTTGCTCAGAGCCTGGAGCCTGCTTTGGATGCTGTGTCTCCTTCTCTCTGCCCCTTCCCTGCTCATACTCTGTCTCACCCTGTCTCTCAAAAATAAATAAATGTAAAAAATATTTTAAAAAAAAACAAAAAATAACATTCCACGTTCCTCTCTGTCTCTCTCTCTCAAAAAAAAATTATAGGAAAAGAAAAAAAAGTGAGGTGAACCTGGGTGACTTAGTCGATTAAGTGTCTGACTTCTGCATAGGTCATGATCTTACGTTCCTTGGATTCAAGCCCTGAATTGGGCTCTGTACTTAGAGCTCGAAGCCTGAAGCCTGTTTCAGATTCTGTGTCTGCCCTCTCTCTCTGTCCCTCTCCCACTCGTGCTCGCTCTCTCTCACACTCTCTCTCTCAAAAATAAGGATTTTTTAAAAAGAAAGAAAAACATTGTATGCTCACAGATTGGAAAAACAAATAATTGTAAAAATGTCGACACTACCCAAAGTAATCTACCCATGCAATCCAATCTCTATCAAAGTAACACCAGCATTTTTCACAGAGCTAGAAGAAACAACCTAAAACTTGTATGGAACCAGAATAGACCCCGAATAGCCAAAGCAATCTTGAAAAAGAAAACCAAAGCTGGAGTCATCACAATCTCAGACTTCAGGATGTATTACAAAGCTGTAATGATCAAGACAGTATGGTACTGATACAAAAACAGACAGATCAATCGAACAGAAGAGAATGCCCAGAAATGGAACTGAAAATGTATGGCCAACTAAAATTTGACAAAGCAGAAAAGAATATCCAATGGAAAAAAGACCATCTTCTTACCAAGTGATTCTGGAGAAATTAGACAGTGAGCTACAGAAAAATGAACATGACTACTTTCTTAACCCATACACAAAAATAAATTCAAAATGGGTGTCATACCTAAATGTGAGACAGGAAACCATCAAAATCCTAGAGAAGAGAACAGGTAAAACCTCTTTGACTTTGACCACATCCACTTCTTGCTCAAAAAGTCTCCAGAGGCAATGGAAACAAAACCAAAATGAACTATTGAGACCTCATCAAAATAAAAAGCTTTGGCACAGTGAAGGAAACAACAGAACTAAGAAGCAACTGACAGAATGGAAGACAATATTTGCAAATAACATATCAGATAAAGATTTAGTACCCAAAATCTATAAAGAACTTACCAAACTCAACATCCAAAAAACAAATAATCCAGTGAATAAATGGGCAAAAAAAAAAAATAAAAAGAATAGATCCTTCTCCAAAGAAGACATCCAGATGGCCAACCAACACATGAAAAAATACTCAACATCGGTCATCGTTAGGAAAACACAAATAAAAACTACAACGAGAGATCACTTCATTCCTGTCAGAATGGCTAATGTAAATAACACAGGAAACAACAGGTGTTAGTGAGAATATAGAGAAAGGGGAACACTTTTGCACTGTTGGTAGCAATGCAAACTGGTACAGGCACTCTTGAAAACAGTATGGAGGTTCCTGAAAAAGTTAAAAATAGAACTAGCCTACAACTCAAGCAATTCTACTACTAGATATTTATCCAAACGATACAAAAATGCTTATTTGAAGAAGCACATGCACCCAATGTTTATAGTGACACTATCAACAATAACCAAATTATGGAAAGAGCAAAAATGTCCACTGACTGATGAATGGGTAAGGAAGATGTTGTATATATATAATGGGATACTACTCAGCAATAAAAAATAATAAAATCTTGCCATTTATTAAGACATGGATGGGACTAAGTGTATAATGCTAAGCAAAATAAGTCACAATGGGGGACATTTCTTGGGATTAGCACTGGGTACTGTATAGAAGTGATGAATCACTAAATTCTACTCCTGAAACCAATAGTCACTATATGTTAACTACTTTGAATTTAAATAAAGTCTTGGAAGAAGAAAAAATAAAAGACGAGAGTTCTAAACAGCAAATGTAAAACTCTAATAATAAACAAATGAATTACATAATTTGTGGGGTTCACAGCAAAATAAAAATAGAGTTCTGGGGTTCCTGGATGGCTCAGTCTGTTGGGTGTCTGACTTTGGCTCAGGTCATGATCTCACAGCTTATAAATTCAAGCTCCGCATCAGGCTCTCTGCTGACAGTTCAGAGCCTGGCACCTGCTTCAGATTTTTTGTCTCCCTCTCTCTCTGTCTCTGTCTCTCTGTCTCTCTCTCTAAAAAATAAACCAACATTTAAAAAATGGCAGTCTTTTTCCATTGGATACTCTTTCCTGCTTTGTCAAAAATTAATTGGCCGTACATTTGTAGGCCCAGTTCTGGGTTCTCTATTCTACTCCATTGGTCTACGTGTCTGTTTTTGTGCCAATACCATACTGTCTTGATGATCACAGCTTTGTAGTAGAGGCTAAAGTCTGCGATTGTGATGCCTCCCGTTTTGGTTTTCTTCTTCAATATGACTTTGGCTATTCGGGGTCTTTTGTGGTTCCATATGAATTTGAGGATAGTTTGTTCTAGCTTTGAGAAGAATGTTGGTGCAATTTTGATGGGGATTGCATTAATGTGTAGATTGTTTTGGGTAATAATGACATTTTCATAATGTTTATTCTTCTGATCCATGAACAGGGAATGTTTTCCCATTTCTTGGTGTCTTCTTCAATTTCCTTCATAAGTCTTCTATAGTTTTCATCATATAGGTCTTTTACATCATTGGTTAGGTTTACTCCTAGGTAATTGATGGTTTTTCGTGCAATCGTGAATGGGATCAGTTTCTTGATTTCTCTTTCCGCTGCTTCATTTTTGGTGTATAGGAATGCAACTGATTTCTGTACATTGATTTTGAACCCTGAAACTTTACTGAATTCATGGATCAGTGCTAGAAGGCTTCTGTTGGAGTTTGCCAGGTTTTCCATGTAGAGTATCATGTCATCTGCGAAAAGGGAAAGTTTGACTTCTTCTTTGCCAATTCGGATGCCTTTTATTTCCTTTTGCTGTCTGATTGCTGATGCTAGAACTTCCAGCACAATGTTAAACAACAGTGGTGGGAGTGGACACCTCTGTCGTGTTCCTGATCTCATGGGGAAAGCTCTCAGTTTTTCCCCATTGAGGATGATACTAGTTATGGGCTTTTCATAAACTGCTTTTATAATGTTTAGATAAGTTCCTACTTTTCCGACTTTCTCAAGGGTTTTTATTAAGAAAGAATGCTATATTTTGTCAAATGGTTTTTCTGCATCTATCAACAGGATCATATGGTTTTTATCCTTTCTTTTGTTAATGTGATGAATCACATTGATGGATTTGCGAATATTGAACCAGCCCTGTAACCCAGGAATGAATCCCACTTGATCATAATGGATAATTATTTTTATGTGCTGTAGAATTCGATTTGCTAGTATCTTGTTGAGTATTTTTGCATCTGTATTCATTAAGGATATTGGTCTGTAGTGCTCTTTTTTTGCCGGGTCTCTGTCTGGTTTGGGTATCAAGGTGATACTGGCTTTGTAGAATGAGTTAGGAAGTTTTCCTTCTATTTCTATTTTTTGGAATAGTTTGAGAAGAATGGGTATTAGCTCTGCTGTAAATGTCTGGTAGAAAATGGGAGAACTGGACAGCAACATGCAGAAGAATGGAACTAGACCACTTTCTTACACCATACACAAAAATTAACTCAAAATGGCTGAAGGACCTGAATGTGAGACAGGAAACCATCAAAACCCTCGAGGAGAAAGTAGAAAACTACCTCCTTGACTTCAACTGCAGCAATTTCTTCCTCGACACATTCCCAAAGGCAAGGGAAATGAAAGCAAAACTGAACTCTTGGGACCTCATCAAGATAAAAAGCTTCTGCACTGCAAAGGAAACAATCAAGAAAACTAATTGGCAACTGACAGATTGGGAAAAGATGGTTGCAAATGACATATCAGATAAAGGGCTAGTATCCAAAGTCTACAAGGAACTCACCAAACTCCACACCCAAAAAAGAAATAATCCAGTGAAGAAATGGGCAGAAGACATAAACAGACACTTCTCCAAAGAGGACATCCAGATGGCCTACAGGCACATGAAACGATGCTCAACATCACTCATCATTAGGGAAACACAAATCAAAGCCACACTGAGATACCGCCTCATGCCAGTCAGAGTGCCTAAAATGAACAAATCAAGAGAATATAGATGCTGGCGAGGGTGTGGAGAGACAGGCACCCTCCTACACTGTTGGTGAGAATGTAAACTGGTGCAGCCGCTCTGGAAAACAGTGTGGAGGTTCCTCAAAAAACTATCACTAGAACTCCCTTATGATCCAGCAATAGCACTGCTAGGGATTCACCCAACGGATACAGAAGTGCTGATGCATAGAAACACATGTGCCCCAATGTTCATAGCAGCACTGTCAACAATAGCCAAAACATGGAAAGAGCCTATGTGTCCATCACCTGATGAGTGGATGAAGAAGATGTGGTATATATATACAATAGAGTATTACACGGCAATGAGAAAGAACGAAATCTGGCCATTTGTAGAAAAGTGGATGGACCTTGAGGCTGTTATGCTAAGTGAAATAAGTCAGGCAGAAAAGGACAGATACCATATATTTGCACTCATAGGTCTAACAGGAGAACAGAAGAAACCTAATGGAGGACCAGGGGGAGGGGAAGAGGGAAAGAGAGTTGGGGAGAGAGAGGGACGCAAAACTTGAGAGACTATTGAATACTGAAAACGAACTGAGGGTTGAAGGGGGAGGCGGGGAAAAGAGGTGGTGATGATGGAGGAGGGCACTTGTGGGGTAGAGCACTGGGTGTTGAATGGAAACCAATTTGACAATAAACTACTTAGAAAAATAAAAAAAATAAAAAAATACAGAGATGGGGTGCCTGGGTGGCTTGGTAGGTTAAGCATCTGGCTTCCGTCTTTGGCTCAGGTCATGATCTCAAGGTTCGTGGGTTCGAGCACCACGTCAGGCCCTGTGCTGAAAGCCAGCTCAGAGCCTGGAGCCTGCTTCGGATTCTGTTTCTCCCTCTCTCTTTGACCCTCCTCTGCTCATGCTGTTCTCTCTGTCTCTCAAACATAAAAAACTTAAAAAAATAAAAAAATACAGATTTCCTTGTTCAAAGTTACAGAGAATTTCAAGATGGTGAATCAGAGCATCGGATCAGGCACAGCCTATGTTGGCTGCAACAGGCACATGTTGATGAAGCTTCCATTTAATAAAAGAATATTTAAGATAATTTCATTTTGACTTGATCAAGAAAATAATTTATAAAAAAGACATTAGAGACACAACGCATAAAGAGGAAAATTGCTGCTCATGACTTCATCAAAATGCCAGATTTCTTGACATCTGTAAGAACTTAAGATAAAGTTGATGTGGGTGGTATTTTGAAAGAAATTAGCTGTAGTTAGCTGCAGAACTGGAGCCTTAGTTTAAATCTCAGCTTCACAATTTGTGGTAAAACAAGTACATTGATTGACACCTATTGACATTTGCTGAGAATAAACTCTGAGAATTCTCTCCTCACAAGTGTCAACGTATAACACAAGGGATGAATTCATTACTTTCCTGGTGGTGAGCATTCCACAATACACGGAAGTCAAATAATCACACCGTACACTTGACATGTACACAAATATACTGGTTAATTATTCCTCGATAACATGGAGAAACAGCAAAATCACTTAAATAATTTGAGTCCCCATTTTCTTATAAGAAAGAATGACTTTAGTACTTCTCTTACTGGTTGTTTGGAAGAAAAAAAATGAGCTAATATCTGTAAGGAATTCAGAACTAGAAGTGATACAGTGAGCAAACAATAAAATTTATTTCCCTTCTATTTATAGCATATATATGAATGAGAAATTTTTAATGTGATAAATATACAATGAATTTCTGAAGAGCGACAATAATGGATCTCAACACGAAGATGGTTTTTATAACTGTTATAAGAAAATTTGAATACATGTCAGGTTACATACATTCCTTGGATGAAGCTCACAGATTAGTGTCACCTAAAGGATTCAGCAATAAGTGAAGATACACACGGGAAAGACCAAGAGCATTCCTTAGAGAGAAATGTGAGCTTTGGGATCCTAATTTTAAAGAAACTAATTTAGTGTTATTACCAACAAGGAATACTCCGGTTTAGAATAAACAAAAGCAATTCTACTCCTTATTCCATGTCTTTATTTTCCATGGAATCAGAGGAATAAATATGTAGGGTTTTAAAGATTATCATCATTCTTTATGGGTTAATGGAACATAACTGGCCCATATTCCCTACTCAGCAATTCCAAATTTCTTTCACTTTATACAAAGTTTTTTCCAGGGAAGTCCTCATGATGACAAAGGAAGAAAAGGTAATTGAATTAAGAAAACACAGGAGATCCCTGAAAATTGTGCTGTCCATGATTCTGCAACTAAGGAAGAAACATAGAAAAGAAAAATTTGGAGCAGATGGGGACGGGGGGCAGGGAAAAAGTTGGAACTCAAGATAGGAACACCCAAGAGGAATTGTCTTGAATTGCAAGTATGGGAAAATATTATAATTATTCTCACAGTGATCCTGCTCACACCCAGAGGACATTCTCTCTGTGTTTATATTTCTAAGGTCTGTGGTTCCTCAGAGGCAGGAAGAATTTCATAAGGAGAGAAAGACGTTCATGCTGCAATCCCAACATGAACAATCACTTCAAATATCTTTCTGTGATTTACAGTCACTGGGAGTGTAAACCAGACAGGCTGTGCAGGCTGTGAATCTGACAATCAGGTAAGACAACGCTCTAGGACTCAGGATGTGGAGGAGCCCATATTTTCTGTATGCTTCCTTATATGCAACATCAGCACCCAGATCTAGATCTGGTTCCCTATTTTAATATTGATTATTCATTGCATTTGTGGATTGTGAAGGCTCTTTATACACTTTTATTGCCATATCTCATACTCAATTTCGTAGACTGACTCTCTAAATATTCACCAGAGTAAATATGTAATCTCTCAGTATTAAAACTAAAGTGAAATAAATCACTGAAAAAGGACAAATACATTTGGAAATTATCTTCAAATGTGAGGAAAGTAGTTTCTTCCTCACATGAATTTTTGATACAATTTTATTTGGTGACTCAGAGAACCCAAATGGATATTTGCGATATCATTTATATTGTGCACAGGAGAGGTAGGATTAACAGTGTGCAAAACACACATGATCATAACAGAAAGCTGCTCTGAATTGCACGGAGCCAGTCTTTCATAGAGGCACTGCACAGATCAGGTGTGTTCTCTAAATTCCTCCGGTTCTATGGCCTAGAACCCCCACGCTATGGAGAAGTGCTCCCTCATCAACCCCCTCCCTTATTTATCTCACATCAAATCTTTCTATTCTCCTCTCAGGGATTGCCCAAGCTTAGAGAAATTTTCCCCTTTTTATAGGAACCACTCCTATCTCTGCAATCACATCACATGTTCTTAATAATAAGTGACCATAATATTTAATACTCTAGTGGTGCAAATTCTATAAAAGGTCTGATGCTGGAACCATTTAAAAAAAAAACAAAAAATAGGGCACTCCTTCAAAGT
The DNA here is from genome assembly GCA_004023845.1 of Helogale parvula. Taxonomy (NCBI): domain Eukaryota; kingdom Metazoa; phylum Chordata; class Mammalia; order Carnivora; family Herpestidae; genus Helogale; species Helogale parvula. The sequence goes on from PJEM01012912.1 coordinate 23,829, forward strand.
ACCATTGTGGAGACGATAAAATCCTCAGGTCTCTGATTCTCAACAGGGGGACGCTCCATACAGTAAGTTGTCCTTTCTCTGAAGCGATGCTGAATCGAACCTCATTCACTGAATTTCTCCTCCTGGGAGTCACAGACATCCAAGCACTGCAGCCTTATCTCTTCGTGGTTTTCCTTGCAATTTATGTTGTCACCGTGGTTGGGAATGGAGCCGTCCTCATTGTTGTCGTCTCTAATCCAAGACTTCACTCACCCATGTATTTCTTCCTGGGAAATCTGTCATGTCTAGATATCTGCTACTCCACAGTGACACTGCCAAAGATGCTGGAGAGCTTCCTCTCTACACACAAGGCAATTTCCTTCTTGGGATGCATAAGCCAGCTTCACTTCTTCCACTTTCTGGGCAGCACGGAGGCCATGCTCTTGGCCGTGATGGCCTTTGATCGCTTCGTGGCCATCTGCAGGCCACTGCGTTACTCTGTCATCATGAATTACCAGCTCTGTACCCAGATGGCCGTCACGGTCTGGACCATTGTTTTTTTCCATGCCCTGCTGCACTCCACAATGACCTCTCGCTTGAACTTCTGTGGTTCTAATCAGATCCATCACTTCTTCTGTGATGTCAAGCCTTTGCTGGAGTTGGCCTGTGGAAATACAGAGCTCAACCAGTGGCTTCTTAACACAGTTACTGGGACCATTGGTATGGCCCCTTTCTTCCTAACACTTCTCTCCTACTTCTCCATTATCATCTCTCTTTTCTCCAAGACCCACTCCTGTAGCGCTCTCCACAAAGCACTGTCCACGTGTGCCTCTCACTTCATGGTGGTCATTGTTTTCTATGCTCCTGTTGTCTTCATTTACATCCGTCCTGCCTCAGACAGCTCCATGGACCAGGAACTGATCGCTGCCATCATGTACACTGTGGTCACTCCTGTGCTGAACCCACTGATCTACACACTGAGGAACAAGGATGTGAAGGCTGCCTTGAGTAGTGTCTTCAGCAGAAGGACCACACGGACATATTTAGAGCACACTTCTAGGACAGGAACCAATAGGTAATGATAAAGTTGGTGGATGAGGTTACCCCGCTTCTCAGATCATGTACGATTGGTATAACAAATGGAGCCGTCCAAAGAAAAGACAAATGCGAAACTCCAGCTTGATTGTGTTAAATAATGAGTTCTTTGGTAGCATACAGGAAACATGAACCCTAAACACCAGACATATAATCCTAATGTGCAACTTGTGTCCAGGATATCAGCTCATAAAACTGATTTTTTAATATATTCTCATGGATTCTTTAATGAAGTCAGGGACAGAAATATGCCTTCATTACCCATATACAGGGTACATGAATACTACATAGGGCAGTTTACTTTTTTTGTTTTTTTAAGACAGTTTTATGTATTTTTGAGAGAAGGATTGAGAGAGACACAGAGCTTGAGCAGGGCAGGGACAGGGAAAAAGAGACAGAATCTGACATGTGCTCTAGGCTCTGCACTGTTAGCACAGAGCCTGATGTGGGCCTTGAACCCACAAACAGTGGGATCTTGACCTCAGCTGAAGTTACACGCTTATAGGACTAAGACACCCAGGTACCCCAAGGCTGTTTACCTTTGTGGTCCTTCTAAGTTAACATATTTTAATGTGAGTAATAAAATTATTATGCTATTATAAAACAAGGAATTGAAGTTGAACCATAAATAAGAAAAGAAATGGTAATTCACAAATGAATGAAGAGGGAGTTTTAACCAGTATGTAATGACTCCTTTTTTCCATAAGCTGGAGGCAAATAAGGGATTATAAAAAATGATTCAAGTACTAATTAACAGGGATAAAATAGACAATGGTTTATCTAAAGTGGTGTGGATCCTCTGTCTCCAGAGATTTTTTAAAAGTCAAGTAGATAAACTGTTAAAGATGATGTTAAACATTGTTAACAGTGGGGACAGATGAAATTAAAATCTCAGAATCCCTCTCTAGCTAATCAGTTGGTAATTTTTCCCTCAGAATTTGGTTATAGAAAATGATGAGTTTCAAAACACTTCCTATTTTTCCATTTTGTTTTCCTATTTCTATGATAATTTCCAATGATTATAATGTGATGTAATATGTCATAATACTGGCGAAGTGTGCAGAATTCCTCAAAACGTTGTCTTCTTTTCCTTACTCGTCACCAAACCCAAATGTACTGAAAGCTACTAAGTGATCATTGCTGATGTAATTCTAGAGCAAAAGTCGGGAGGCACTGGTTCCCTACTTTCTGAGTCCTGGGAGTGGCTGCTGAACCTGAAGGATGCTGGGGGGATCATTTATGACTACTTACAGATAAAGATAAAGACAGCTCAAGGGCTGACTAATCATATTATCTGCATCCACTTTTGTACACACAAACAATGCGGTTTGTTCTCATTGATTGTTTTTGATCCCTTAATTCTATTTCTGTTTATTAAAAAAAGAAAATATGAGTATGTGGAGAATCATTTTCTACCCTGAACTGTCTCAGGTTATCCTTTCTATTGATCAGAATTGTTTACAAAATCCACAATGTATCGAGGCCATGAACAAGAGAAGACCACATCATTATCTGGTTGACTATTGGTGCATAACACACTAGCATCCCCAAACACAGAAGCTGAAGACAGTTATAGCAGTAAATTGCATTCTTCTAAGGGTCTGAAATTGGGAAGAACACAACACGGAAGGGTTGGTTCTCCTTGATAATGATTTGCCCCATTGGGGGGCTGACTTGAACATCCTGGTGTGAAAGAGCTGAGCTGGCAAAATCTCCCTTGGTCCCCTTTCTCCACGTGGCTGTCCTATGCTTTTGAAGCACAGGGACCTGAGGCTTGACCCTGTGCATGGGGCCAACAGATAAGGGAGAAGCTGCCAGTCATCTCTCCAACAAACCCAACAACCAGTGTTATCATCATCTCTACTATTCTCCCTTAGGCAAAACACTCACTGGCTTAATAAGCCATAGAAAAGAAATCCCTAACTTTCATGGACATCTTTAATCCATACAAGTCCAACCATAAGAATTAACAGTGTCCACACACACAAGACACAATACTCTCCATCCAAACAATCCTTAAATCTCATCACATTAAAGCATCAGAGTCTACATCTTTTCACTTATACTGGGTCAAAGTACAGTTGGGGCTTGTTGGGTATATTTCCTGAAGCTCGGTACTTGTTGATCCAAAGAACTGCAAAGTAATGTGTCCAGTTCTTTAGGTAGACACAGACATAGATTTGAGTATATTATGGAGTGTTTTTCAGTCATGAGAAAAAAGGAAATCCTGCCATTGTGAGTATATGGACGGACCTTGAAAGTATAATGCTAAATAAGACAATCAGAGAAAAACAAATATCATATATTTCAATTATACGTGGCATTAAAACACAAAACAAGAACTGAAACACAAGCTGAAAGAGACTCATAAACACAGAGAACAGACTGGTGGTTGCCAGAGGGCAGGGAGGTGGGTGGATGGGTGCAGCAGAAGAATTGGACTAAGAGATACAAATTTAACAACATAAAACAAATAAATCTGAGATTAAAAGTACAGTAGAGGGAATGTAGTCAATAATATTGTAATAATGTTGTATGGTGACTACACTAATCATGACAAGTAGTCCAAAATGTATACAAATGTTGAATCACAGTGTGATTCCACACGTAAAAGGAATGAGGTGTGTGGAAGTGAACTGAGAGGGAGTAAAATGGTGGCGCCTGGGAATGGAGGGAAGCCATTCCATGCAGAAACAAAAGGGAGAGAAAGAGGCAGGGGTTGAGAAAGTGCAGCATTAGTTCCCATCAGAGGAAAACCTCTCCAGACCACAGACTAGGGAGTAAGAAGTATGGATGCCCAGTTCTTTTGGAAACCGCCTGTGGAGCTCAAATTCTGAGGTTTTTGAAGTGTGTGACCCTCTCAGGAGCGGACCTGTGGCACCTGCTCCTGGGGAGGAGAGGTCTGGCCCTGGAGTGCATAGTGTGGCTTGGGGACCACTGAAGACCACTGAGAGAACAGTCTCCCTCCTGGAGTGCTTGAAAAGAGGGCATGCTGCCTCTCCCAGGACAAAAGACATTCAAGTGCCAGTAAAATGTCTTTCATCAGCAAGGGACAGAGGCACCTGCTGAGGGAACATAACCTTTGCTGCTCTTAGTGGTGCTGCACCACACATTCCCTGCACTATTTGGGCATGGGGCAGTTTTTCAGGGAAAATGAACTTCATGCGCTGTGGAGAGTCTCTACTCCAGTGGACAGAAGCAGGTCTGTGCGGTGCAAAGCCCTTTAAAACTAAAATATTGAATCCCAGTGGCCCAAAGAAACAACATAGGGGAATTGTGGTGCAGGCTGCACTGAGGGCCCTCGCTATTCTGTAAATAATTTTCTGAATATCAAGATGGTTGTTTTCTAGGTTGTGTGTGGGAGGGGTTTGGATGTGTGTTATCTGTCCTTTTCTCTTTAATCGGGGATGACGTTTTGTTTGTTTTTCCCATTTTCCAGGCTTGTTATAACAAACATAGCAAAGCCTATCTACTAAAAGTTCCAAAAACTCCCCACTACAAGCAAGGAGGACTCTGCAGAGGGCTGGCCAGTGGGGAGTAGCAGCCAAAACACAAGAGCAGACGGCACCCAGCACACACCAGACACGGTTCCTGAAGAACAGGCCCTGGCTTATGGTCCCCTTTTAATACAATAGTACACTCAGAGAGAGAAAACAATGAGCTTTTCAAACATGCACCAACAACAAAATATGGACCAAATTACAAAACTGAGAAAGTCTCCTCAAAACACAGGTCAAAGAGAAATCACAGTCAGGGACTTGCTCAAAGCAGATATACAGAATACATGAAGGACAATTTAGAACAACAGTAATAAGACAACTAGCTCATCTCGAAAAAAGGCATAGAAGACCAGAGATCCCTTTCCTGCAGAGATCAAACACCTAAGAACTAATCTAAAAGACTTTTTAAAATGCTCCAACAGTATGGAAGTTCCTCAAAAAACCACAACTGTGGCTTCATAGTTTGACTTCTAGGGGAAATTGACTTGAATTCCAATCGTTTTTCATTCTAATTCCTGGTTTATCTACTATTTTTTCCTCTTTCTTTTGTTAATTTGAATACCGAAAAAGAATTATTTTGTATTTCCATTTTTTAAAAAGCCGTTTTTTATTAATAGTTTATGGCCAAGTTGGTTTTTATATAACACCCAGTGCTCTTCCCCACAAGTGCCCCTCTCCATGACCATCACCCCCATTCCCTGTCCTCCTCCATCTTAAGCCCTCAGTTTGTTTTCAGTATTCAAGAGTCTCCCATGATTTGTCTCCCTCCCTCTCCCTAATCTCCCCCCCCTTCCCTTTCCCACAGTCCCCTGTTAGGTTTCTCTGTTAGACCTATGAGTGCAAACATATGGTATCTGTCCTTCTCCGCCTGACTAATTCGCTTAGCATGACACCTTCGAGGTCCATGTCTTTGCTACAAGTGGCCAGATTTCAGTCTTTCTCATTGCCATGTAGTATTCCATTGTGCATATATCCCACAACTACTTGATCCATTCATCGATTGATGGACATTTAGGCTCATTCCATGATTTGGCTATAGTTGAAAGTGCTGCTATGAAGAATGGGGGACATGTGTCCCTATGCATCACCATTTCTGTATCCCTGTGCTAGATCCCCAGCAATGCATTTGCTGGGTCATAGGGAGTTCCATGAATAGGTTTTTGAGGAACCTCCACACTGTTTTCCAGAGCGGCTGCACCAGTTTACATTCTCACCAATTGTGTAGACGGGTGCCCGTCTCTACACACCCTCGCCAGCATCTATAGTCTCTTGACTTGTTCATTTTAACCACTCTGACTGGTGTGAGGTGGTATCTCAGTGTGGTTTTGATTCATATTTCCTGATGATGAGTGATGTTTAGCATCGTTTCATGTGCATGTGGGCCATCTGGATGTTCTCTTTGCAGAAGTGTCTATTCAGGCCTTTTGCCCATTTCTTCACTGGATTACTCGTTTGTTCAGGTTGGAGTTTGGTGCGGTCCTTGTAGATTTTGGATACTAGCCCTTTATCCGATATGTCATTTGCAACTGTCTTTTCCCATTCCGTCATTTGCCTTTTAGGTGTTTTTTTTTTTTTACTGTTTCCATGGCAATGAAGAAGCTTGTGACCTTTTCATCTTAATGAGGTCCCAAAAGTTTGTCAGATTTCCTATATTCTTGGGTGAAGCTCACAGAATTTTCTCTCCTAAAGGATGCAGCAAGCAAGGATACACATGGGAGAGACCAGCCACATTTCCTAGAGATAAATGTGACCTTTGGGATCCCAAATTAAAAAAAAAAAAACCATTTGCTATTACCAACAAGGAACACTCAGGTTTAGGATAAACAAAAGCCATTCTACTTCTCCTTATTCTATGTTTTTATTTTCCATGGAATCAGAGGAATAAATATTTAGGGTTTTAAATATTATCATCATTCTACGTGGGTTAATGAAACATAACTGGCCCATATTCCCTACTCAACCACTCCAAATTTCTTTCATTTCATACAAAGTTTTTCCAGGGAAGTCCTCATGATGACAAAGAAAGAAAAGGTAATTGAGTTAAGAAAACACAGGAGGTCCCTGAAAATTGTGCTATCCATAATTCTGCAACTAAGGAAAAAACATAGAAAAGAAAATTGGGAGCAGGTTGGGGGGGGGGGAGGCAGGGAGGAAGTTGGAACTCAAGGTAGGAACACACAAGAGGAATTGTCTTGAATTGCAGGTATGGGAAAATATTTATTCTCACAGCGATCCTGCTCACACCCAGAGGACTCTCTCTCTGTGTTTATATGTGTAAGGTCTGTGGCTCCTCAGAGACAGGAAGAATTTCAGAAGGAGAGAAGACGTTTCTGAAGATGAAGAGTTCATGCTGCAATCCCAACACAAACAATCACTTCAAATATCTTTCTCTGATTTATACACATTGGGAGTGTAAACCTGAAGTGCTATGCAGGCTGTGAATCTGACAATCAGGTAAGACAATGCCTTAGGACTCAGGCTGGAGAGGAGCCCATATTTTCTGCATGCTTCCTTATATGCAACTTCAGCACCCAGATCTAGATCTGGCTCCCTATTTTATGACTGATCCCTCATTGCATTTGTGTATTGTGAAGGCTCTTTATACACTTTTATTGCCATATCTCATTCTCAGTTCTGCAGGCCTGACTCTAAATATTCTCAGGGTAAATATGTAATCTCACAGTATTAAATACGCAGTGAAATAAATCACTGAAAAATGACAAGTCTGTTTGGAATTTATCTTTAAATGTGAGGAAAGTAGTTACTTCCCCACATGAAATTTTATAAAATTTTGTTCGGTGAGCCAGCACACAAATAGATATTTGCCATATCATTTATATTGTGCACAGGAGAGGTAGGATTAACAGTGTGCAAAAACCACATGACCATAACAGAAAGCTGCTCTGAATTGCACGGAGCCAGTCTTTCATGGAGGCACTGCACAGACCAGGTGTGTTCTCTAAATTCCTCAGGTTCTATGGCCTAGAACCCCCACGCTATGAGAAGTGCTCCCTCATCAACCCACTCCCTTATATCTCTCTCATCAGATATTTCTATTCTCCTCTCAGGGATTGCCTAAGCTTAGAGAAAGTTTCCCCGTTTTATAGGAACCCCTCCCATCTCTGCAATCACATCACATGTTCTTAATAATAAGTAACCATAATATTTAATACTCTAATGGTGCAAATTCTATAAAAGGTCTGATGCTGGAACCATGTAAATAGAAAACAGTGCTCTACCTCAAAGTACCATTATGGAGACAATAAAATCCTCAAGTGCAAAGTCTCTGATTTGCAACAGCGGTACGCTCCATACAGTAATTTGTCCTTCCGCTGAAGCCATGCTGAACCAAACATCATTCACTGAATTTCTCCTCCTGGGAGTCACAGACATCCAAGCACTGCAGCCTTATCTCTTCGTGGTTTTCCTTGCAATTTATGTTGTCACTGTGGTTGGGAATGGAGCTGTCCTCATGGTTGTCGTCTCTAATCCAAGACTTCACTCGCCCATGTATTTCTTCCTGGGAAATCTGTCCTGTCTGGATATCTGCTACTCCACAGTGACACTGCCAAAGATGCTGGAGAGCTTCTTCTCTACACACAAGGCAATTTCCTTCTTGGGATGCATAAGCCAGCTTCACTTCTTCCACTTTCTGGGCAGCACGGAGGCCATGCTCTTGGCCGTGATGGCCTTTGACCGCTTCGTGGCCATCTGCAGGCCACTGCGTTACTCTGTCATCATGAATTACCAGCTCTGTACCAAGACAGCCGTCACTGTCTGGACCATTGGCTTTTTCCATGCCCTGCTGCACTCCACAATGACCTCTCGCTTGAACTTCTGTGGTTCTAATCAGATCCATCATTTCTTCTGTGATGTCAAGCCTTTGCTGGAGTTGGCCTGTGGAAACACAGAGCTCAACCAGTGGCTTCTCAACACAGTGACCGGGACCATTGCCATGGGCCCTTTCTTCCTAACGCTTCTCTCCTACTTCTCCATTATCATCTCTCTTTTCTCCAAGACCCACTCCTGTAGCGCTCTCCACAAAGCACTGTCCACGTGTGCCTCTCACTTCATGGTGGTCATTCTTTTCTATGCTCCTGTTGTCTTCATATACATCAGTCCTGCCTCAGGCAGCTCCATGGACCAGGAACTGATCGGTGCCATCATGTACACTGTGGTCACTCCTGTGCTGAACCCACTGATCTACACACTGAGGAACAAGGATGTGAAGGCTGCCTTGAGTCGTGTCTTCACCAGGAGGGCCAACATGGACATATCTAGAGCACACTTCTAGGACAGGAACCAACAGGTATTGATAAAGTTGGTGTGTGAGGTTACATGGCTTCTCAGATCATGTATGATTGGTATAACAAATGGAATTATCCAAAGTAAAGGCAAATGTGAAAGTCCAGCTTGATTGTGTTAAACAATGAGTTCTTCAGTAGCATATGGGAAACATGAACCCTGAGACACCAGACATATAATCCTAATGTGAAATTTGTGTTCATGATATCAGCTCATGAAACTTATTTTTTAATCTGTTCTTATGCATTCTTTAATGAATTCAGGGACAGAAATATGTCTTCATTACCCATAATGATGGTATATGAACACTATTAGGGCTCTTTATCTCTTTTTTAATTTTTTTCTTTTGCTGGATCATATGGTAGTTTCATTTTATTTTTTATAACAGTTTATTGTCAAATTCGTTTCCATATAACACCCAGTGCTTCTCCCCACAAGTGCCCCCCTCCATGACCATCACCCCCTTCCCCCATCCCCCTCCTTGTTCAGTCCTCGGAAAGGTTTCATTTATATTTGAGAGAAAGATTGAGACACAGAGCTTGAGCAGGGCAGGGACAGAGAAAGAGAGACAGAATCTGACATATGCTCTAGGCTACATGCTGTGAGCACAGATCCTAATGTGGGCCTTGAACCCACAAGCAGTGGGATCATGACCTCAGCGGAAGTCAGATGCTTATAGGACTAAGACACCCAGGCACCCCAGGGCTGTTTACCTTTGTGGTCCTTTTAAGTTAAAAGATTTTATTTTATTTTTTTTTTTAGGAGGTTTTTTTTTTTAATGTTTTATTTATTTTTGATACAGAGAGAGACAGATCATGAGAGGGGGAGGGGCAGAGAGAGCAGGAGACACAGAAATGGAAGCAGGCTCCAGGCTCTGAGCTAGCTGTCAGCACAGAGCCTGACGCGGGGCTCGAACCCACGAACGTGAGATCCGACCTGAGCCGAAGTCGGAGACTTAACCAACTGAGCCACCCAGGCGCCCCTAAGTTAAAAGATTTTAATGTGAGCAATAAAATTATTATGCTGACAAAAACAAGGAATTGAATTTGAACCATAAATAAGAAGATAAGAAATAGTAATTCACAAATGAATTAAAGGGAATTTTAACCAGTATGTAATGACTTCTTTTTTCTCTAAACTGGAGGCAAATAAGGGATTAAAACAAATGATTCAAGTACTAATTAACAGGGATAAAATAGACAATGGTTTCCCGAAAGTGATGTGGATCCTCTATATCCAGAGATTTTTTAAAAGTCAAGTAGATAAACTGTGAAAGATGATGTTAAACATTGTTGACAGTGGGGACAGAATGGAATTAAAATCTCAGAATCCCTCTCCAGCTAATCAGTTGGTAATTTTTCCCTCAGAGTTTGGTTATAGAAAATGATGACTTTCAAAACACTTTCTATTTTTCGAGTTTGTTTTCCTATTTCTATGATAATTTCCAATGATTATAATGTGATGTAATATGTCATAATACTGGTGAAATATGCAGAGTTCCTCAAAATGTTGTCTTCTTTTCCTTACTCGTCACCAAACCCAAATATACTGAGAGCTAACATTCATCATTTCTGAGGCATTTCTAGAGTAAATATCGAGAGGCACTGGTTCCCTACTTTCTGAGTCGTGGGAGTCGCTGCTGAGCCTTCAGAATGCTGGGGGAATCATTTATGACTACTTACAGATACAGATAAAGAGAGGTCAAGACTGACTGATCAAATTATCTGCATCCACTTTTGTACTCACAAACAATGGTTTGTGGTTTGATCTCATCTATTGTTTTTGGTCACTCAGTTCTACTTTTGTTTATTAAAAAAAGAAAATATGAGTATGTAGAGAAGCCATTTTCTACCCTGAATTGTCTCAGCCCATCATTTCTATTGATCAGAATTGTTTATAAAATCCACAATGTATCAAGGCCATGAACAAGAGAAGACCACATCATTATCTGGTTGACTATTGGTGCATAACACACTAACTAGCATCTCCAAACACAGAAGCTGAAGACAGTTATAGCAGTAAATTGCATTCTTCTAAGGGTCTGAAATTGGGAAGAACACAACACGGAAGGGTTGGTTCTCATTGATAATGATCTGCCCCATAGGGGGACCGACATGAACATCCTGGCGTGAAAGAGCTGAGCTGGCAAAATCTCTGTCTCCCTTGGTCCCCTTTCTCCACGTGGCTATCCTATGCTTTTGCAGCACAGGGACCTGAGGCTTGACACTGTGCATGGGGGCCAACAGATCAGGGCAAAAGCTGCCAGTCATCTCTCCGACAAACCCAACAACCAATGTTATCATCACCTCTACTATTCTCCCTTGGACAAAATACTCACTGGCCTCATAAATGTAGAAAAGAAATCCTTAACTATCATGGACATCTTTAATCCATCTGAGTTCAACTCTAATAATTAACAGTGTCCCCACACACAAGCCACACTCACTCTCCCTCCAAACAACCCTTAAATCGCATCCCATTGCAGCATCAGAGTCTACATCTTTTCACTTATACTGGGTCAAGGTACAGATGGGGCTTGTTGGTATAGTTCCTGAAGCTTGGTACCTTTTGATCCAAAGAACTGCAAAGTAATGTGTCCAGTTATCTGCCCTAGGTAGACACAGACATAGATTTGTGTATATTATGGAATATTATTCAGTCATGAGAAAGAAGGAAATCCTGCCATTTGTGACAATATAGATGGAACTTGAGGTATACTGCTAAATAAGACAATCAGAGAAAAACAAATATCATATATTTCAATTATATGTGGCATCCAAAACACAAAACAAGAACTGAAACATAAGCTGAAAGAGACTCATAAACACAGAGAAGAAACTGGTGGTTGCCAGAGGTCAGGGAGGTGGGTGGATGGGTGCAGCAGAAAAAGAGGATTAAGAGATACAAACCTAACAACATAAAACAAATAAATCTGAGATTAAAAGTACAGTAGAGGGAATGTAGTCAATAATATTGTAATAATGTTGTATGGTGACTACACTAATCATGACAAGTAGTCCAAAATGTATACAAATGTTGAACCACAGTGTGATTCCACACGTGAAAGGAATGAGGTGTATGGAAGTGAACTGAGAGGGAGTAAAAATGGTGGCGCCTGGGAATGGAGGGAAGCCATTCCATGCAGAAACAAAAGGGAGAGAAAGAGGCAGGGGTTGAGAAAGTGCAGCAATGAGTTCCCAGCAGAGGAAAACCTCTCCAGACCACAGACTAGGGAGGAAGAAGTACGAAGTGCCCTAGTTTGTTTTTGAAAACCGCCTGTGGAGCTCAAATTCTGAGGTTTTTGAAGTGTGTGACCCTCTCAGGAGTGGACCTGTGGCACCTGCTCCTGGGGAGGAGAGGGCTGGCAGTGGAGTGCATAGTGCGGCTTGGGAACCACTGCAGACCACTGAGAGAACAGTCTCCCTCCTGGAGTGCTTGAAAAGAGGGCATGCTGCCTCTCCCAGTACAAAAGACCATTCAAGTGCCAGGAAAATGTCTTTCATCGGCAAGGGACAGAGGCACCTGCTGAGGGAACAAAACCTTTGCTGCTCTTAGTGGTGCTGCACCACACATTCCCTGCACTATTTGGGCATGGGGCAGTTTTTCAGGGAAAATGAACTTCATGCGCTGTGGAGAGTCTCTACTACGTGGACAAATGCAGGTCTGTGCGGTGCAAAGTCCTTAAAACTAAAATATTGAATCCCAGTGGCCCAAAGAAACAACATAGGGGAATTGTGGTGCAGGCTGCACTGAGGGCCCTCGCTATTCTGTAAATAATTTTCTGAATATCAGGTTGGTTGTTTTCTAGGTTGACTGTGGGAGGTGTTTGGATGTGTGTTATCTCCTTTTCTCTTTAATCAGGGATGACGTTTTATTTGTTTGTTTTACCCATTTTCCAGGCTTATTATAACAAACATAGCAAAGCCTATCTACTAAAAGTTCCAAAAACTCCCCACTACAAGCAAGGAGGACTCTGCAGAGGGCTGGCCAGTGGGGAGTAGCAGCCAAAACACAAGAGCAGACGGCACCCAGCACACACCAGACACGGTTCCTGAAGAACAGGCCCCGGCTTATGGTCCCCTTTTAATATAATAGTACACTCAGAGAGAGAAAACAATGAGCTTTTCAAACATGCACCACCAACAAAAAATGGTCCAAATTACAAAACAGAGAAAGTCGCCTCAGAACACAGGTCAAAGAGAAATCACAGTCAGGGACTTGCTCAAAGCAGATATACAGAATATATGAAGGACAATTTAGAACAACAGTCATAAGACCACTAGCTCATCTCGAAAAAAGGCATAGAAGACCAGAGATCCCTTTCCTGCAGAGATCAAAAACCTAAGAACGAATCTAAAAGACTTTTTAAAATGCTCCAACAGTATGGAAGTTCCTCAAAAAACAACAACTGTGGCTTCATAGTTTGATTTGTAGGGAAAATTGACTTGAATTCCAATCGTTTTTCATTCTAATTCCTGGTTTATCTACTATTTTTTCCTCTTTCTTTTCTTAATTTGAATACCGGAAAAGAATTATTTTGATTTTCTATTTTTTTAAAAAAGCCGTTTTTTATTAATAGTTTATGGCCACGTTTCTATATAACACCCAGTGGTCATCCCCACAAGTGCCCCTCCTCCAACCATCACCCCCATTCCCTTTCCTCCTCCATTTTCAGCCCTCAGTTTGTATTCAGTATTCAAGAGTCTCCCATGACTTGCCTCCCTCCCTCTCCCTAGTCCTACCCACCCCTTCCCTTTCCCACGTTCCCCTGTTAGGTTTCTCCTGTTAGACCTATGAGTGTAAACATATGGTATCTGTCCTTCTCTGCCTGACTTATTTCACTTAGCATGACATCCTCGAGGTCCATCCATTTTCTTACAAATGGCCAGATTTGATTCTTCCTCATCGCCATGTAGAACTCCATTGTGTATATATACCACATCTTCTTGATCCATTCATTGGTTGATGAACACTTATGCTCTTTCCATGATTTGGCTATAGTTGAATGTGCTGCTATGAAGAATGGGGAACATGTGCCCCTATGCATCACCATTTCTGTATCCCTGTGCTAGATCCCCAGCAATGCAATTGCTGGGTCATAGGGGAACTCAAAGGTTAATTTTTTGAGAACCTCCACACTGTTTTCCAGGGTGGCTGTACCAGTTTACATTCCCACCAACAGTGTAGGAGGGTGCCCGTCTCTCCACACCCTCACCAGCATCTATAGTCTCTTGACTTTTTCATTTTAACCACTCTGACTGGTGTGAGGTGGTATCTCAGTGTGGTTTTGATTTGTATTTCCCTGATGATGAGTGATGCTGAGCATCGTTTCATGTGCCTGTTGGCCAACTGGTGTCCTCTTTGGAGAAGTGTCTGTTCAAGTCTTCTGCCAATATCTTCACTGGATTACTCGTTTGTTCAGATTGGAGTTTGGTGAGTTCCTTGTAGATTTTGGATACTAGCCCTTTATCCGATATGTCATTTGCAACTATCTTTTCCCATTACGTCAGTTGCCTCTCAGATTTTTTGTTTGTTTGTTTGTTTGTTTGTTTGTTTTACTGTTTCCGTGGCAGTGAAGAAGCTTTTGACCTTTTTATCTTGATGAGGTCCCAATAGTTTGTCAGATTCATATATTCCTGGGATGAAGCTCACAGAATATTCTCACTTAAAGGAGGCAGCAAGCAAGGATACACATGGGAGAGACCAGCCTCATTCCCTAGAGAGAAATGTGAGCTTTGGGATCCCAATTTTAAAGAAACTCGTTTAGTGATATTACCAACAAGGAACACTCAGGTTTAGGATAAATAAAAGCAATTCTACTTCTCCTTATTCCATGTCTTTATTTTCCACGAAATCAGAGGAATAAATATGTAGGGTTTTAAAGATTATCATCATTCGAGAAGGAGGGGCAAGATGGCGGAGAAGTAAGGAGCCCCATTACCTCCGACCACCCACAATTATCAAACTGAGAAGAATTAAAAAGCCACAGCTCTCTGTTCTCCGAGAACGGAGGTGTGTGAACAGACCCCTTATCGACAGCAGTCTCACAGTTGCCTGAGTAAGTGAGTGCGAACCGGAACCAGAGACTTTAGAGGAGGGAGCTCTGGCTCCTGAGATAAAGTGGCGAGCGCCCAGAGGCTCGGCGCTGGACCCGCTGATACCCGGGTGTCCCCAGGCGCACCGTTCCTAGCTGGGCGGGGTGGCCGTGAGACCAGAGGTGGACAGGTCAGCGGGGATCGGCACAGTGCGGGGCAGCCGAGAGAGAGCCTGGAGGCGCACAGACAGTCGCTCACGTGGGGCGCTGGGTATCCAGAGTCACAGGGATCTTCACAGGCGAGTGCGGTACCGCTGGGCAAGGCAGGAGAGAGACCAGGGGAAGAGAAGTAGAGACTGATTCACTCACAGCGCCATCCCTGCAGAGGAGAGATTCAGCCCCAGGAATGAGGGCCACTGAGCACTGAGGGAGAGACCCGTCCCTTCAGCGGGGGCGTGCAGTCGGACCAGGCAGCTCACTGACCCCAGGTGGAGCCGGGGGAGAACTCTGACTTCACAAACTCCCTATCCTCCCCGACCAGAAAGCTGCCCACCTGCGGACGATTTACTGTGGTGGCATATTGAGTGTGCGGGCGAGGACTTAGAAACATAGAAACCGGGCAGAACTTGGAAAACAGAAACAATTAGATCCACCCGAGGCACAAGAAGGTTGGACTCTAGAGACTGGCTGGAACGCATGGTCTGAGGGGGACTTGGGGCGCCCGTCGCCATTCTTCTCCTCACATCCACCAAGGCGGGGCCTCAGAGAGCAACCCTTGGGACCCGACCCACCTGCACCAAGCCACGCCCATCCGCGCTGAAGAGCTGCCTTGCATATGCTTATTACCATTAAGTGTTTTTTTCTTAATTATTTTAACTTTTAATTGTCCCCTGTCTTCTCTTTACTATCTTCCTATTTCCTTCCTTTCTCCCTTTCCCGCTGAAATCTGGGAAAGACCAACAATTAGGCACTGCTGTGCTTAGATCAACTTTTACCATCCAGACAGTTTTCCTTTAATCCATTCTTATCTCCCCTAACCCCCACTGCAGGTTTTAAGCTCTCAGACTGTCCTTTATCTCTAACTGTCACTGTCCCCCCCAATCCCCGACTGCTTTTTTTTCTCTCCCCTTTTGTTTTTTCCTCTTCCCTTTTTTTTTCTTTTCTTCTTTTTTCTCCTCTCTTTTCTTTCCTGTTCTCTTTTTTTTCTTTCCCCCTTAGGTTTGCTTCTTTATCAGTACATTTGTTTGCTTGTGTTCTCTGTGTGTTTGTCTGTCTGTTTTCCTTTTCAGGGCTACCTCAGGAAACAACCCAAAGCACACATAGTGGAAAATCCCAAATATAGCTGAGTAGGGAATAAATTAATCAGAGGCACGACAAGAGAAACCGAGAGACACCATTTAAAAAAAAATCTCCTGAAACGACAGACCCTAGACACTCCAAGAGCCTCCTTCTATAGAGGAATACTAATAATCACACAGTGCAGAACGAGCTTTTAAAACTGACAAGAGACAGAAAGCTAGCCAAAATGACGAAACGAAAGAACTCTTCTCCAAAGAAACTCCAGGAAGAAATCACAGCTACAGAACTGCTCAAAACAGATATAAGCAACATAACTCAACCCGAATTTAGAACGATTGTCATAAAACTAATTGCTGGGCTTGAAAAAAACATGGAAGCTATCAGAGAAGATATTGATACAAAGACTAGGAACCTTGAAAATAGCTCTGACAAGTTAGAAAAGGCTCTAAATGAGATGAATAATAAGTTGGAGGCTGCCAATGCACGTATTGAAGAAGCAGAGAGGAGAATAAGTGAATTAGAAGACACAGTAATAGCAAAAGAGGAGGCCGAGGTAAAGAGAGAGAAAACGATTCAGGAGCATGAAAGGAGAATCAGAGACCTGAGTGACACAATCAAACGGAACAATGTCCGTATCCTAGGAGTTCATGAAGAGGAAGACAAAGACAGAGGGCTTGAAGGCGTGCTAGACCAATATACACGAAAATTTCCCCAATCTGGGGAAAGAGAAAGACATTGAAATTCAGGAGATACACCGAACTCCCCTAAGACGTAACGTAAACCGACCTTCAGCACAACATATCATAGTGAAACTGGCAAAATACAAAGACAAAGAGAGACTTCTGAAAGCAGTTAGGGAGAAAAAGGCCCTAACATACAAAGGGAAACCTATCAGAGTGGTTACAGACCTATCTAATGAAACTTGGCAGGCCAGAAAGGAATAGCAGGAAATCTTCAATGTGATGAACAGGACGAATTTGCAGCCGGGAATCCTTTACCCAGCAAGCCTGTCATTCAAAATAGAAGGAGAGATAAAGGTTTTCCCAAATAAACAAAAGTTGAGAGAATTCATCACCACCAAACCAGCCCTACAAGAAATCTTAAGAGGGACTCTATGAGGGAAATGTAACAAAGAATAAAGGTACAAGAGACATCACTACAAACATGAACTCTACAGGAAACACAATGAATCTAAACCCATACTTTTCAATAATAACACTGAATATCAATGGACTGAATGCTCCATTGAAACGACACAGGGTAGCAGAATGGATCAAAAACCAAAACCCATCTATTTGCTCCCTACAAGAGACTCACCTTAGATCTGAAGACACCTTCAGATTGAAAGTAAGGGGATGGAGGAATATCTACCATGCAACTGGAAGCCAAAAGAAAGCTGGAATAGCCATACTTATATCAGACAAACTGGACTTTAAAATAAAGGCAGTAACAAAAGATGAAGACGGACACTATATAATAATTACAGGGACTCTACATGAAGAAGAGCTAACAATTATAAACATTTATGCACCGAATTTGGGAGCTCCTAGATACATAAAACAATTAATCACAAACAAAAGCAATCTTATTGATAAGAATGTACTAATTGCAGGGGACTTTAATACCCCACTTACAACAATGGATAGGTCAGCCAGACAAAAAATCACCAAAGAAACAATAGACCTGAATGGCACACTGGAGCAGGTGGAACTGATAGATATATTTAGAACTCTGCATCCTGACGCTAGGGAATTCACTTTCTTCTCGAGTGCACATGGCACATTCTCTAAGATTGATCACATACTGGGTCATAAAACAGCCCTCCATAAATATAAAAGAATTGAGATCATACCATGCACACTTTCAGATCACAATGCTATGAAACTCGAAATCAACCACAGGAAGAAGTCTGGAAAACCTCCAAAAATGTGGAGGTTAAAAACTACCCTACTAAAGGATGATTGGGTCTATCAGGCAATTAGAGAGGAAATTAAAAAATATACGGAGACGAACGAAAATGAGAATACAGCAATTCAAACTTTCTGGGACGCAGCAAAGGTAGTCTTAAGAGGAAAGTTCATTGCAATACAGGCCTACCTCAACAAATCAGAGAAAGCACAAACTCAAAACCTAACAGAGCACCAAAGGAAACTAGAAAGGGAGCAGCAAGAACACCCCAAACCCAGCAAAAGAAAAGAAATAATAAAGATCAGAGCAGAATTAAACAAGATTGAATCCACAAAAACAATTGAACAGATCAATGAAACCAAGAGTTGGTTTTTTGAAAAAATAAACAAAATTGATAAACCTTTAGCTAGGCTCCTCAAAAAGAAAAGAGAAAACATGCAAATGAAAATCATAAAGGAAAATGGATCCATTACAACAGATCTCTCAGAAATACAAGCAATCATCAGAGATTATATGAAAAAGTATATGCCAACAAACTGGACAACCTAGAAGAAATGGACAAATTTCTAAACACACATGCACTACCAAGATTCAAACGAGAATGGAGAGAAAATCTGAACAGACCCATAACCAGTGAAGAAATTGAATTAGTTATCAAAAATCTCCCAACGAATAAAAGCCCAGGGCCAGATGGATTCCCAGGGGAATTCTATCAGACGTTCAAAGAAGAGTTAACGCCAATCCTTCTCAAGCTATTCCAAAAAATAGAAACGGAAGGAAGACTACCGGACTCATTCTATGAGGCACATATCACTCTTATTCCTAAGCCAGGCAGAGACCCTACGAAAAAAGAGAATTACAGGCCAATATCCTTAATGAATACAGATGCAAAAATACTCAACAAGATACTAGAAAATCGAATTCAACGGCATATAAAAAGTATTATCCATTATGATCAAGTGGGATTTATTCCTGGCTTACAAGGCTGGTTCAACATTCGCAAATCCATTAATGTGATACACCACATCAACAAAACAAAAGAAAAAAAATCATATGATCCTATCGATAGATGCTGAAAAAGCATTTGACAAAATACAACATCCCTTCTTAATAAAAACTCTTGAAAAAGTTGGGATAGAAGGAACTTACTTAAACATCATAAAAGCCACTTACGAAAAGCCCACAGCCAATGTTATCCTCAATGGGGAAACACTAAGAGCTTTCCCCCTGAAATCAGGGACACGACAGGGATGTCCACTCTCACCATTGTTGTTTAACATGGTGTTGGAAGTTCTAGCATCAGCAATCAGACAAAAAAAGGAAATAAAAGGCATCAGAATTGGCAAAGAAGAAGTCAAACTTTCCTTTTTTGCAGACGACATGATACTCTACATGGAAAACCCGATCGACTCCACCAGAAGCCTTCTAGAACTGATCAATAAATTCAGTAATGTTGCAGGATACAAAGTCAACGTACAGAAATCAGTTGCATTCTTATATACTAAAAATGAAGCAACAGAAAGAGAAAGCAAGAAACTGATCCCATTCACAATTGCACGAAAAACGATAAAATACCTAGGAATAAACCTAACCAAAGATGTAAAAAACCTGTATGCTGAAACCTATAAAAGACTTATGAAGGAAATTGAAGAAGACACAAAGAAATGGAAAAACATTCCGTGCTCATGGATTGGAAGAATAAACATTGTGAAAATGTCATTGTTACCCAAAGCAATTTACACATTCAATGCAATCCCCATCAAAATTGCACCAGCATTCTTCTCAAAGCTAGAACAAACCATCTTAAAATTCATATGGAACCACAAAAGACCCCGAATAGCCAAAGTCATATTGAAGAAGAAAACCAAAACGGAAGGCATCACAATCCCAGACTTTAGCCTCTACTACAAAGCTGTCATCATCAAGACAGTATGGTACTGGCACAAAAACAGACACATGGACCAATGGAATAGAATAGAGAACCCAGAACTGGACCCACAAGTATATGGCCAATTAATCTTTGACAAAGCAGGAAAGAGTGTCCAATGGAAAAAAGACAGCCTCTTCAACAGG